>JAPZPB010000109.1:23015-60626 GCA_037952635.1 Bryoglossum gracile | reverse complement strand
TTACAATAAATATATAATCCGCTTAAAAGCGGAGAATGCTCGAATACTATTATTTTTTAAAATCACAATAATATTTCGCGTTGATAGGACGCTTGTTAATAGGAAAACCTCAAGGGAGTCAAGCATGGCACTAAATTATTCATTGGGAGTGGCTAGAACTTCAAGGCTTTTGGTCATTGGAAATTTGACATTTTTATTTGGGTGGGTATCTCGACATGATGTATCAGATAACAATTCTCTCTCTCGAATACTTTGCGACTTTTTGACTGATGAGGTTGCCGATTTCGCGCTTCTTGCGTTTTTGGATCTCGCCGTCTGTTCTGACTCTAAGGTGGGAGACTTGCTTTTCGGCCTTGAGTCCAAGTGGGAGAAGCGAGACATCTTGGTCGGCGGAAGGGAGAATGATCAACCCTGTCTTGGGGTCGGGTATCTTGGGAGGAGCATCAATAATGGAATTGCTGTATCGTACGATTTCTGACGTAAAGGCTTGAAGCTTGACGGCCTCCTGCATGGCTTCGAGCGCAGCGCTGACCTCGTGCTTGAGGGATGAAATGAGGTCCTCTGCTGCAAAGGTATCGTCAACGGCCAAGCTTGCCTCTCTAGACAACCATCCACCCGCTCCTATTGCATCTATACAGTTGCTAAGCAAGCTTGTAATCAGGAGTATGGAACTAGCTGGCTCTACATCACCGTTTTCTCTTTCTTGTTCTTCAGGGTCGATATATCTCGAGGTCCATGATCCCCGTGCAAGCTGAACCCGAAGGAGAAGAATAAGTTGGATGATGTCTTGGTTCGTACAAATGGTCTGCAGAGCGTGAATGATAGCTGCTGTTGGACACCTGTAGAGTTTGGCCAGGGATAAGCTCAATGCGTCTTTTCGGACACTCTCGCCAGGTCCTAGCAGGAACTCGACATACGTCAATTCGTCCTCGGCAGCCTTCAATTCTGCATCCATTTCTGGTTCGTCCAATTGCATTACATCTCCATTAGTGAGGAGAGCTTGGCCATTTTTGGAACCATCGCCAACCATGGCCGCTTCTCCCGCCTGCCCTGCTATGCCCATCATGTACATCAGCAATCGGATGATCTCGACAAGTTCATTGGCTTCCATGTAGTTGGTTTGAAGAGTAAGCAGAACAAGATTCATGTTGGGATCAAAATCGCTAAGAGCGTTCATGAGCTGTCCAGGCTCGATTGAAGTTGCGGCACTACTGCTTCTCAAGGCTGACTGAATGTTTGTTCTGGTCATGTGTCCGCTGTCTACGAGCCATCCGAAGATAGTTTTCGGGTAACATGAGATAGATAAACACGCTCTCCAGTTGTCGCCGGGTACGTAAGAGAAGATCTTGCTGATAGCATACAAGATCCAGCGTCTGTCCACATCAGAAGGTGCGGGTGATCCATGTTCGTTGAACGCAACTTCGTCAGACTCGCTTTCTGGGATGTGATCTCCATTGACCATACCATTGGAAATCTGGATACCAAAGACTGAACTTAAAGCTTCGTCGAAATCATCCTCATCACCAGCGAAGAAGATTTTTTCGATTCCTTTTCTTTCCACGTCCCATGATTGATCTCCAACTGAGCTGGGTAAGATTGAGTTCAGCGTAGCTGAATCTCCTACTCGTCTCTTTTTCGGGGGATTGGATTGTCCGAATGACCTGGACCGTGCAATAACTGAGCATCCAATAGAGTCGATCAAGAGGCCAGTTGCCCGGGGTCTTCCACTGTCATCTTGCTGCCCTTCCACTTGTACAGTAACAAGATCGTTGCCCCTGATGGCCAATGCAACACCGAGCTTTGAGAAGTAGCTGATAAATTTGAAAGAACAACTCTTGGCTCCATTGACAGGTCTTGAGGTCTCATGCTCTAGCTTAACAGACTCCTCATTTGAATCAAGATCAACAGTCACCAATTTTGATTGATATTTGGGGTTGTACACAGTGATCGAGTGTGCAGATGCCACCATGATTGATGTACTAGACAATCTCAGGTATGATTTAGCCCCAGTCACTGGTATATTGGATTGAACTTTCGGCAGTGTACCATTAAGCTCAAAGGTTGTTAGAACCCCGTTGGTTAGTTGCTGCAGAAGCCCCGCAGAGACTTGGATACTGAATGATGCCCTGTCACGCTTTGATCTTTGAGATATCTGTACAGATAGTAGAGAGTCTACCGAGCGTTGTAGTCCATGCTGCTGCGCGGCGCTTCTCCTCGGAAGACTCAGGATATGTAACGTGCGAGGCGCATCCGTGCTCGTGGATTTTGTTATGAGTACAAGAAGTTCTGGGTTGAAGTCATCTTCGGAAATTTCCTGAGTAAAGAATGCGAGAACATCCTCTCGACCTTTGAGAATGCCTTGGCGTGCAGAATATGCATCTGTAATATGCGCAAACTCCACCACACAATCCTCGGCCTGGGGTGAGATATTTCGTAGAATAACAGCTGCAGGTGACGTCCACTTCTTATGTAATGAATCTCCATCATAGCATTGAATTTCTCCATCTTCCTTAACTACCAATAAGTCCGTAGTTTTTTCTGAGATCCCGGACTGCCGCGTTGCAGTAATTGTGCTGAGGTAGACCGCAGGCCGCTGAGAATCTTCGAGCTTTCGCGTAGTGAAGATTGTTTGGGGAGGAAACGAGGACTCGATGGACTCGTGAAACAGGGTAACTTCGCGCTGAGGTCCCGTAGTAGAGACGTAGGTCCGGCGCTCGACCTTGGTTTTCGAGACTCTTGTTCTTAATGAACTTGGTGGGCAGGTGAAGGAAGATTGCGGGGGAAGCGCAAAGGAAGTAACTAATCTCGAAGATGAAATCTTGATAATCATTAGCGTTATCTCGATTCAATTGATGCGCAGCTTACATCGTAAATATTGACACCTTCTCCGTCAATTCCTACAGCCAACTCCGCCCTCTTCCTTTTCTTGGTACCAGGTGCCCCTCCAAAGACTTCACCAGCAACATAATGCCCCTCTGAATTAATGGGCTTTGGCAAAGATGCTAACATCTCTGCTTTGCCAATCGAGAACCGTGACGACATTGTGTTATAGGCGCTGTGCAGATTGTTGGCCGACCTTGAGCAACACCTTAAAATGCTATCTGCCAAAAATTATTTTGGAAGTCGAAAAAGTTCACCAAGGCTGTACAGGGGGTCCGGAATATAGTAAGTCCGGGTCACGGAAGTGCAGGACGCGATGACCGAGACGCGGTTCTCGATGTCCATCGCGAACCTCTTTAAACATCCCCTGGAAATATCACAAGAACAAGTTACCTTGCAGCTAGCACACCTCCCCACCTACCTTTGATACCATTTCTGGTCCTTATTAATATCTATAACACATGATACAAATTTGACATTCTCAACTGTTGTCCGACAATAATGCCGCAGTCACTTTCGACGTTCCCGACCATATAGATTGGCAGAAATTCCCTTAGGACAGCTGGCAGCCATATGTCTGCCGTAGCTGAGAGAAGCATGGGGGAAATAAATGAGAAGCGGAAGGCTGTCTATCCTCTATTTCAAAAGGGGGCCAGTATGTCGAGTCTTTTTGTCTATGTTTCTTCCCATATCCCAAAGACCACCACAAGAACTAATTGAAACTACAGAACCTAGAGAAACAAAGTCCCCAAAGGAAGATCCACCTGCTCCTTATGAGCTGCCCAATAACGCATTTTTCACTGACGCACCTCCACTAAACGCCCCCAAGCGCCCTAAGCCACGCCCTAAGCTATCAAAGAAACAAACAATTGCAGGGCCACTCGACTTAGTCCCGACACCAGCTCTAGCAGAAGCCCCCATAGCCAATGCCGACCATACAGAGTTGTTAGATGTAGATCCAAACAGTGGCAGGAGGAAACGACTCAAGACTGGCTCAGGTGAAGTAATTGCAGAGAGGCAGGTCCCTGGTGAGGACCTAGTCCCTAAAACAACATCTTTGGTCCGGCAAAGAAAGAGACCAACCCCACAGCAATGTTTGTCGCCATATTCATCACAACATTCGTCGGAACTTGGACCTCCTATCTCAAATTATCAACAGGATGACAATACGGTTGAGAACCAACAACCTGCCCCAGCCCTCCCAGGAACAAGAGAGGCGCTAAACACTGTGGGAGCATCAAGTATAAAGCCAATCGAGCTAGACGGGCCTGGGAAGGCCCTGAACGGAAACCTAGGCTTGATTTCTGCTGTTGAAATACAACACGAGGAAGACTTTTCAACAAATGATATCTCAGCGACCCTGTTAAATCCCACAATCTCGGGACCCAACAAGCCAACCAAGATCCTGAAGCTCAACTCAAAAACTGGCACCATTGGCTCACCACCTGCCAAGAAACTGGTCCCTACAGGCGCCACCAATAACAAGAAGCCTACAGCTAGCCGAGCAAAGCAACCCAAGTCAAAGGTAGTAGCAATTCCCTATGCTCAGGGTACTGGGGGGAAAATTGAGGTTATCTTGAGTGGAACTAGGCTGATTCCCTCAATTGAGCAACCCGATGAAATAATGGCAACTATGAATCTTGAGCCAGTCAAAACTTTGATGCCGGTGCATCCAATATTCCTAGGTAAAGCTGCAAAACCTACGGAGATTGCGAAAAAACCAGCGAACATGAGGCGCTCTATCACTCCGAGAAAGTCAACAGATCTCAAAGGATTACTTGCTCGAAGCGGGTCACCTCCCGTGGCAAAGGAAGCCCCAGCTACGCCCAGGAGAGGTTCCGTTAGTTACAGGCCACAATCTCGAGGCAAGCTTACTCCTTCCGGGAACAAGACTGATTCTGGAGACAAACCTGGATCGGCAAAGAAGCTTGTTCCATTCTTCTCTGTTGCTCCGGCTTTCTCCAGCTTTCAAAGATTCGGTAACGCTGCAAAAGTCTTGAAGTTTGATACGGCAGTTGAACCAGCGTGGCCCTGGCAGGGTATGGTACATATTCGAGGAATGGATCGGGAGTTGAGGCCAGAATCCCAGAATGTTATGCCGGTCTTCCAATCAAGAGAAAAGAAAGCTAAGTACCAAGCTGTTCAAATTTCAACCGATGAAAACATTATCAGGACTTTGGGAAATGACCTGGATATCGGTCAGATTGCCAAAGATATTCATGAGGTTGATGTTGATGAATTCCCACCCACCCCAATCTGCGTTCGAGTTCCAATCAAACACTACGAGTCAGGATACGACATTCAACGACGAGTCCGAAAGGAGTTGCATGCCCTAGCATTTCACTATTGTGAAGGAGAACAGGAGTCAAATGAAGATGAGCCTAATACCTCGAGTCCAAAGGCTGCCCGTGTTCATCCAGCTCTAGTCAAGACTTACGGGTTGATCCCTAAGACATTATCTGCGTTTGATCAAGGTTTGTGCGAGACACAACCTTGGACTATCAAGTACGCTCCTAAAACTTCCGTCGAGGTTTTGCAGACGGGCCGCAAAGCTATGGTCTTGAAGAATTGGTTGCAGGCTTTGGTCGTCCAGGCCGTAGAGGGTGGGCTTGGAGAGGAAGGTAAAAGCCGCGCCTCATCTACCGGGAAATCCAAGGCCGAAAATCCTGGGAAGCGGAAACGAAAGTCGAAAAAGCTTGATGATTTCATCGTTTCCAGTGATGAAGAGGACAACGATATGGATGAGATCATGGACCCGGAAGACGAGCCTTCGCCCGCAGGAAGACATGGACTGTTGAAGTCAGTTATGAGAAATGGCGACATTGGCAAAGAACCGGGAAAGCTTAAAAATGCTGTCCTTTTGAGCGGACCCCACGGCTCTGGCAAAACTGCAGCTGTGTATGCCGTTGCAAAAGAGCTAGATTTCGAAGTATTTGAAATAAACTCAGGCAGCCGACGGAATGGGAAAGACATCATGGACAGAATTGGCGATATGACACAGAATCATCTTGTTCAACGCACCAGTACTCAGCCAACGGCCGTGCCCACTTCAAGTGTTGATGATAACCAGGATATTGACGATGCCCTTGCAGACGACATCAAAACCGGGCGCCAAGGGACGATGAATTCCTTTTTCAAGCCACAACAACAACCAAGACCAATGGCCAAAGCGAAAACTAAGACTGCAGTGCCAGAAGCGAAGACCTCTCCTGGAGATCAACAGACTACACTTCTAAAAGCCAAGCCCAAGACCCAGAAACAATCACTAATCTTGTTTGAGGAAGCAGATATTCTTTACAAGGAGGATGCTCAATTTTGGTCAACAATTATTAACCTTATTTCCACCTCGAAGCGGCCAATAATCATAACTTGCAACGACGAGCAAGCTATACCACTCTTGAGCTCGTCCCTGTATGCAATCTTGCGATTTTCACCTCCACCAGTTGATCTTGGCGTTGACTACATGTTGCTCGTAGCCGCCTGCGAGGGCCACGTTGTCAAGCGTCAGGCTGTCCAAAGTCTCTACGAGAGTCGACAAATGGATCTGAGAGCCTCGCTGACGGAATTGAACTTCTGGTGCCAATTTTCAATAGGTGATCCTAAGCGAGGGCTGGCTTGGTATTATCCACGCTGGGATAAGGGGGGTGACCTCGATAAGAGTGGAAATAAGATCCGTGTTGTGAGTGAGGGCAGTTATCAACCTGGTATGGGATGTCTTTCTCGACACTTCCTAGAAAGCCATCTTCATCATCTAGACGCCGAGGAAGAGACACTGCGCCAGGTTTGGGACGACTGGAATTTGGATCTCGGGGACTGGCACGAGACTCTTAACTTGAGCAATTGGGCTGATGACCTTTCGGCACTTTGCCTCGGGAAGACTTCTAACCTCGCAGCTCTAGAG
The DNA here is from genome assembly GCA_037952635.1 of Bryoglossum gracile. Lineage (NCBI taxonomy): Eukaryota > Fungi > Ascomycota > Leotiomycetes > Helotiales > Bryoglossaceae > Bryoglossum > Bryoglossum gracile. Next base: position 53,845 of record JAPZPB010000109.1, on the reverse strand, counting down.
ATGTACGCAGACTTTGCAGAAACGATGAGTGCAACAGATATTTGTGCTAGTGGTTCATTTGGATCAGAGAATCAAGTAAGTTCGCGTTCTTGGATTGGCAACTCAAAGCTAACAATTTCAGGTTGCACTAGACTCAAGTCTCCCTCCACACTCACTCAAATCTCGTGATGATTATCCTCTCGCTCATGAGATCATAGAAGTCTCGCCCCAAGTTTCTTATTCGGACCTTAGCAAGCCAATTTCTACTTTTATGAAGTCTCGAGCAAGAAACTATCTTCAAGTCGACCAACACGTCTCTCGCCATTTAGAGGTCCCAGCTGCGCTCTCTATGCCTTGTGAATCCAAAATTCACTCACTCATCACCGCCCAACTTAACGACCCTGACTTCCACCTCTGTCGCCCCGATCTTAGTCTAGCGTTCGACCCTATTTCTGAGCCTGAGAAGCCGCTCTTCTGCGCGACTGGCTACGTTCTAGCCTGCAATTTTGACCGCACGGTTAGGCTAATCGTTGAAGACATTGCCCCTTATGTCCGCTCTATCGTCGCTTACGACCAGACGCGAATGGACGAGAGGAATCAGTTGAGCAATCTAGTCAGTCAAGGTGGCAGGCCTGGGAAGCGAATGCGTACGACGAGAAGTGCTCTCAGTGCTCTCGAGGGTGGGAAGAGGAGTACTACTCGGAGAGAGAAGTATTTCGCTGCCGCGGGACTAGATACAGTGGCTGTTTTGAGGACAGGTGGTGAGAGTTGGCTTCAAGCTGCGAAACAGATTGCGGAGGCTGGGTTTAAGGCGTCGAAAGGTGGAGAGGATATGGTAAGGGAGGCGAGTAAAGAGAGTTCTCCAAGTGCAGATGGGTAGAGGGAATAAGCAGTGATGGGAGGTAGTTCATCGGGGTATGCATACATATGGGTGTGAAACAGGATTGGCTTTACATGGCACATTACATTGGGGTCAGGAATCGTGCTTCCTTGCATTGCATCGCATACATAGCACTTTGCATAGCCAGGGAGCTTACAGGTGCATGAGAGGGGCATTACATAAAACTGGCGTTTCGTGGCAATTTAATGAGATATTGCAACATGGGGATTTTATCAGCCGACGGTGAGATGAGCCTCCGTATCTGTATTATACCCCCTCGCTCTCGCTCGCCCCTTATTTCCTTACTTCTAAGGGGGGCGAGGGTAAAAGTCCGAGGGGACTTGAGGTCATTGAAGACCACAAAATACATGGTAATCTTACAAAAGAAGCACTGCTCAACTTCCAGTGGAAGACACAACTCCAGACGGGTTAAATATTTGGTTTTGAGTACGGTTCTCCTCATAGTGCATTTTCAATATTACACATTAGAGTGTGGAGTGATTAAGGCAACGTCCGCTTGAGCCAACCACCGCACGCAACCAATTTAATATTGACCAGTTCCTTCGTTGCGACAAATGTTGCAAGTCGGGAATTAAGGTTAATTTTTTCTCTACCAATCATATTGTTCCTTTACACTTTATGTTGCAAGTTCTCTTCTTCCTCCCTTCTGCTATCTCCGGCCGCCTAAGTGTCTTCCACCACCTTTACTCCACTTCTCCTCTATTCCTCCTCCAATCGCTCTCATTCATAATTTTCGTTGCAAGTCGGACTGACTGCATTCCTCCCCTTGCCTCCCAGGGAAAGGTTGGCCTAGGCGGACATGAAGTAAAGAACCATGGAGTTGTTCATTGTACACTGGCCGCTACTTGAATCGGTTTTCTATATTCAAGCTACTACTAGTCGAGTGCTTAAATAGAGGCTGATTCAAGGTTGAATGCAGGACTTCAGCCGGCTTTGCTAGTTTGGTTTTGGTTAACTTGTGCTCTAACGATGACCTCTGCACTCGTACCATGGCTGGAGAGGTTTCACCTATACCCATCTTCTTTAAAACGGGAAGTTGGCACAGAAATTCGGGCATACTGTCGTAGAAGGTGCTCAGGGAAGCATTTCGTAGATGGATTGAGGAAATACCCAGGCTAGAAGGCCAAGATGTAAAGCATTTATGCAAGAGAAGCCTCTCTGCTCCGCTACGGGAAGTTTTGAATCGAAAACGGGACACCTTGCTCACTAGAAACTTGATTGTTTCTCTAGCTCTGCAGAAACAAAATACATTCATTATGTAAACAACCTAAAAGAAAACTAACTCTTCAACACCTAAGTGTCCAAGTCAAAGAGTCCCTTCTTCAACCCCTGAATGAACTCGTCAGCTTTACCTTGATGCACTGCAACGCCAACAAGCATCATCAGCGCAGCGATGGTACAAAGCCCTAAGATGAGGCTCTTTCTTAGCATTCCTGACCTAATACCCGCATCTTTAGGCATCCCTTCCCATGCACTCATAACATAGGTCTTGCTGTGTTTGTAGTACAGAAGCATTCCATTGTAGCCGACTCCGTAGTAAATCAGTCCACAAACAGCGACAGCGTAACCGATAACCTGGAGAGAGGTGATGATTGTCCCGAAGAGAAGGACAGAGGCGCCTATGATAAGAATGTTCTTCAGAGTTCCACAAAGTGTCATAACGAGGCCAGAGGTTTTGCCAATCTGTGTGGTGAGTCGGAAGTACTGGGGTGGAATGCTGGAGAAAACTTACGAGCATAACAGAGGATACGTTAAGCAGGAACGCACAAGTGGCATTCATGAGCAGAGTAAAAAGGCCTGCATTAAATACCGAATATATGTGGAAAGAAGGATATTCTGTAACAGCTGCGATAAGAAAGTTCATGAGGGTGCAGACCGGTGCATAGTAATACAGCGAGACAAGAGGATCCATGTTCTGGCCTTCACCTGAGAGTAGGATTTGGATCATGACTAGACGAATGGCTTCAGAGAAAATGCCCCCGGCTTGGTAGATGAAGCCCAGCCAGACGAATTTGATTTCTCCAAACGAAGCCAGTGCAACCCCGAAGACGATGACAAGAATGTTGAGGAACACGGTAAGCTTGGGATCGGAGACACGAAACAGCCAGGATATTGTCAGTACAGCTACGGGAGCGCTAGCCTAGAGATATTTTAAGCAGACTCCCGAGGGTAAGGTCGACTGAACTGGAGACTTACCTTTAACATCTGGATGAAAGCAACGCTCAGGTAGAGGTAAGTCTGGTTACTACAGACAAGACTGACACTATACAGAACTCCTATCGGTACAATGGCTCTGAGATAGACTCGGCCTGTCATCTTGACCTGTTTCCGGCCATCAAGAAGGGCGGTGGTTCTGGCTAAGATCTGGGTCATGATGGTGGAGAAGAACAAGTGCCAACATGTCAGAATAGCAGCTGGTATGTGTCAGTAGTGACCTAATTATGGCGTATCAATATTATGCATACGAAAGCCTACAAATATATCAGTGTTGTTCAGATGGACGGAGGGTTTTACTTACGGAACTCTAAATCGTCAAGAAGGTATTTGTTGAAGAGGATCGTTATGGAGCTCAAAGCAATCCAGCTCCTACGAGAAAAGTCAGTAGGAATTCATTATTCGTAGTTATTCCTTACAGAACGTAGAATACAGGATGTATCTTCCATTTTTGGTACGCAGTCTCGTGCTCAACTGTTGGTAACATTGCGGCAAAATCAGTTGTCGGAAACGCCAAGGCTGTGTTCGAGGGACCAATATCTTCAGGTCAACTCTTGATTGTTATGAAGGACAAGCCTTCAGCCGAAAGATAAAAAGAGGGTCATTCGGGTGAAAGTAGGTTATTCCTCTAGAAGACAGAGTATTTGAAACGAAGATGTTTCTAGCAAGCGCACATGCCTCCTTGAGGCTGTGCTAATTCAGCCTTAACTCAAGGACCAATTAAAATTACGGATATTCTGCATTATCGTTATTCCGTTCCGATTCAGTGTTCAACTTAACCGAGGCAAGGGTAGCGATGACCCCGTTGGTAACACAAAATGTTTACTGGGTATAGCCTGCGACTCACCTTTCTCTGTATCCTTAAATTCAATTTAATGAATTAATTGCTGCACTGTCGATTGTAAGCTTTGGACCGTACAAGAGATTGACTGGCTCTCAATTCCGAGCAGCCTCTGGCCTTCCAAGTGCTGTCAATATCCCAATTTTCCGTGGAATAGACCGATTTAGGGGCTGAGGACTTAATTCCAGAGAAGCATTTCATGAAAATGCAACACAAAGATGCTTCTCACGTGGAAAAGAGTGCATCATACCAAGTGGTGGCGATATGAGATGGCCAACGACTCAATTCGGGATTCCCAGGATACATACCCGGCAGCAGAAATTGGAGGAGAAGAATCCGGACAAGAAGGATGAGGAGTGCAAGCGTTTTGCATGTTTTCATGCCAGAATAAATCGAGAATTTGCCTGTATTGTTTAGGCAGTGAAAGTGGGGGTAGATGATAAGTTCTTTAGCCAGTGCTGAAGACAGTGCTGAAGACAGTGTCACAGTGTGCAGAGGTGGAAATGTAGCGGCTAGTGGTGTGCGTTGAATCACCTAAGGAGGAGTGAGAACAATAGGATTGTACTGTGTTGGTACCGGTCAGGAAATCCAGTGATGTAACAAAAATCTGGATTACCATCTTTTTGGTCCCAGCAACTTATGGGTAACTTGATCCCTTAACACAATGATGACTGTAAATCAGGTAAGCAAAGAGCGGAGACTATTTTGAGCTCTGGATACTACATAAATGCGAAGAATAAAAGGCCGGGTTCAACTTCTCGATTTCTTTTTGGTGCTTTCAAAACCACAGTGTCAGAGGAGGCTGTTTTGTTACTTTGAAATTCAATAAGCGAGCCGCCCCTTTCGGCTCCGGCTCAAGCTCCAAAACCTCCAGAAAATTCGAGACGTGTCAAAAAAAAGCGAAAGAAGATAAACTGAACATCTTGGCGAAAAATGGCAAAACTATACCGGGCGGCCACGGTCTTTAAACCAAGGGGCCCGGTGCTAGAAACTGTACCTTCATCTTCCCGAAGGAATCAGGCCGTTTTTTGTTTACCGTCTTGCGAACGGGGGTTCGCCCGACTCTCTACCATTGAGCTACCGTAGCCGAAGCTTAGGTTCTCTCAATTTGTTAGAGATAGGGAGCTTATCCGGTAATATGAAGGTTTGAGCAGTTGGAGGCGAGTAGGCGGACGAGATTTCAGCTCATTTGCAGATCACTTTTGGTCTTCATTAGCCCGTGACCAGCAAAAAGAGCGGGTTCACCTCTGGCCTCAGTCAATACTTGGATCCTGACTTTTCAAAGACAGGAAATTTACTTTCGCGATTACACACTGTTTCTTTCATTCAAATGGGGTGTTCAGCTAATCTAGCACAAGGAAGATCTCGTCAACACAGTCTAGCGAGAATCCTTGATAGGCCATACGTTAAAATATTGGTGGGGGGACAAGCAGTGTTTCCAGTAGTATTACTGGTATTGTATACTTCTAGTATTATACGTACTTTACCTTCATAGTATGGTATTCAAAAGTACAAGTACGCAATCCACAATACCTCTTGTTTAAAAGTAATACGGAAGTATTAAATATATCTCAGTACGTAAATGGCCTATTGACTTAAGGCTGGTAACGAGGTAAGGTTCCTTGTTTACTTGAACCTTCCGATATGTACGTAGATACATAACTTCAATAAAATTATCACCCAAGACCATACACTTGGAACCAGGAGCCTTCCGATACCAGTTCAACATATACTTTATATACCGATACTTTATATAATAGGTTAAACCCCGCCTTTTATTTCGACGATATCGTAATAATACTTAATTTTAATATCTAGTTTACTTTAGTTCAGTCTCTTTCCTCTTTTTATAGCCTATTTTCTTACTCTAAATAGCGTTATTATTTTACTAGATATTACCGCGGTTGGGCTAATATTTTATTTGTTCGGACCTTCCTCCGTGCATATATTTATATTAGCAATATTACTGCGGTATTATTTGTACTGTAATAGTATCTCTTGAAAAATATCTTTTCTAAATGGTATTATAAAGTACGTCTTCAGAAATACCGAGGTATTTATTATGTCTTGAAATACTGGAAGTAATACGGAAGTAATACTACTGGAAACACTGGGGACGAGAGATTGGGAGGGAGAGGGGCCAGTCAGGAAAATCAACAATGTAAGGACAGAGGACTGGGGATATCCTGTTATTTCTCTCCTTTCTCACTGTGCCCGCTTTCGTAATTAATGACGCTTTCTCATCCTCACCAAGTAAGATGTATGCAGACAATTGTAGCTGCAAACCTAGTTTCAATTTGAATTACAATCATGTACATCATGCTCTGAAAGATATAAACGGAGCAAAAAGAAAGTAGTGCTAATACGGTACTAGCGCCAAAAGCCTCCGGAGTATTTTTTCCTGCCGAGGATTCCTTCAATGAGGGAATGTGCTCCAGAAATTGGCAAGCTTGTGAGATTGTTAAGCCTCTTTATATTTTGGGGATCTCACCGGTCCCAGGGCAAAGGGTTTGACTGGCGAGCCTGGAAAGGGGGGGCAGTGGGGGTCTTTATCTACATTGGGATGTAAGAGTACACAAGCTCATGATCTGTGACTACATGCAAAACAAGTACTCATAATGTCGGATCCAAACTCAAACGCGGACCCAAATACCTTCACAAATCCCACACCAGATCAAGGTACACACAAGCTACAAACTGACGAACGTCCTGCTCGAACAAGACCGCGAACGAGGTGGCACCACGCACCTCAAAGTCACACCCACCACCCACATCATCGACATCCTAACCATCCTCTCGGGCTCCCCTGGACTCCTATCCCAAGATCCTGACTTCGGACCACTAATCCGTCATGCTCGCACCTGTGCTATCGAAGCCAAAAAGTGTGAGCATTTCGGGACCCTCCCTGACGCCGTCGGTGATACTGCACCTGCAGAAGCTGAGAAAAATGTCGCTGGCTGGGCGCAACATTGGAAGAAGCCTGTGCCGGAATTTCCGCAATTGGGGGATGTCGAGGAGGTTTTGGAGTATAGGGAGGGGAATGATAGGTTCTTGACACGGAGGAGAATAGGGGATTTGATTATGATCGTAAGGAATAGACGGGCATGAGGATAAAGAAAGGAAACAATGCCGCCGGCTCGGCTCTTGATCTTTTGTCGGGCGCCAGCGCGTTGCAGCAGCAAGTGGGAAGACCGTTAGAGCTGTGACATGTGTAGAGAGGGCTTTTTTTTGGCATGAGTCTGAAAGTGTTAGTCTGGGCTTGCACGATGGCCACAATGCTATGTGGATGAATACCAGGGGATGATATGAAGTTTGATTTCCAAGTCTACCTCGAATTTCTGGTCCCTAAACTATGATTTCGGTCTCGAGTCTTGTATCTGCTGTGTTTTGGCGCCGCAAAAAAACAATAAAGGCTTTATCCTAAGCCCTCGTCGTGTTTGCTGCAATGAATTGGAGTGCCTTTCCGCCGAGTCATATTGTTACAATGCCCTATTCCAGAGCAACATCACCCCCGCCTACTCTCCCGCCGACTGCCTCTACTCCGACTCCGCCTTCTGTCCTTATCCTTCTCGCGATCTCTCTCCTTATCACGACCGCTGCTCCTGTCCCTCTTCCTATCTTTGTGCGCATCTCGATCTCTGTCACGACTCCGGCTTCTATCACCCCGTCTCGAGTCCCTATCCCTCCTGGAATAAGGACTGCGACTTCTGTCACTTCTCTTCCGATCCCTATCCCTGCTCCGCTCTCGACTTCTGCGTCTAGCCTTTTCATCATCCCTGGATCTTCGACTCTCCCTGTCCTTGTCCTTGTCCTTCTCGCGATCACGATCACGATCACGATCACGATCTCTGTCTCGGCTACGGCTCCTATCGTGGCTTCTATCATGACTTCTATCGCGCTTCCGAGCTGGGCTGCGAGCGGTAGTATCGTCGCGGCGAGAGTTGCCACGTCCTCCGCTCGGCACATAGCGATCGATGTTCATCGGACTAGTAGACCTCTCAATCCTGCTTCCACGTCTTCCATTGGTGCTGCGAGATCTCCGTCTACTGCCGTCACGGTCACGGTCACGGTCACGGTCACGGTCACGGTCTCGGTCTCGGTCTCGGTCTCGGTCTCGCGAGCCGTCACGCTTTCTGAGAGACGTGGGACTACTCACAAGAGGTGTATCTTTCCGTACAGTCGGACGATCAGTCCAGCCAGGAATAGGTAGGCCCTTATCTCTTGCCTCTTTCTGAGCTGCCAAGTACTCTTTGGCTTCTTGTTCGCGCTTTTTGGAGTCAGAGAAGATCGAGCGATGGACAGCAAGAGGTACACTTACCCGATCGCGGCTCTTATCTCTTTCCCTTTTGCTAGCATCTGGTGATCTCTCTCTGTAACTGGTTCGACGTCTATCGCTATCAGGGGAGCGAGAGCGATCTCTGTCTGAGCGTCGGCGGCGGTCGTCCTGGTCTCTACCGCTCCGATGTCTGTCTCTTCGATCATCTCGGTCACGGCTGTCTCTTCGGGGACGGGCTGAGTCTCGGTCTCTGCTGTCTCGACGACGACTTCTGCTACGAGATCCGCGGGATGAAGCTCGATCAGGGCTCCTGCTCCTCCCTCTAACCGATCTCTCTTCTTCCTTGATTTTCGGAGCGAGTGGTCTCTTGAAATTCTCCATGTCGGCTTTCGGCTTAGTGGGAATAGCTGGCTTTTTGACTTCAGTGATTGGGTTGATAGCGGAAGCAGTCGTGACTTTTCTTGGAGGTGGAGTAAGAGTCTCATCGACTTCAAGCTCCATCTGATGTCTGGTTGAGCGTTGCGCGACTCTCTTTCCTTCCTTCAAGAGATCATTCAAAGCCTCCTGCTCCAATCGCTCGGTTTCTTCTTTCGAAAACTCGCCCTTAACAAGTGACGAGTCCTTGATATCTCTGGAGTCCGAGTCCCTTGAGCCTTTTGTATCCCTTGAGTCCCTGGTATCTCGAGAATCTCTTCCACTTCTACTATCTCTAGAGTCTCTGGTATCCCTAGAGTCTCTAGTATCCCTGGAATCCCGCACTGAGCTCCTCCGACCAGGACCATCATCAAAACGTCGATAGCGATCATCAGCCTTATCCCTACTATCTCTCGAGTCTCTCTCTCTCCGATCCCTATCTTCTCTCTCTCTCTCCTCCCTCTCCCGGGCCTCCTTCTCCTCTCGCTCCTTCCTCTTAGCCTGCCTCCTCATATCCACTTCCTCTTGGTATCTCCGCTCTTCCTCCTTCTTCTTCCTCTTCCTCTCTTTCTCTGCCTGCTCTTCTCTCTGCTTCTCCTCCCTCCTCACGGCTTCCCTAGCGTCTCTCCGCTCTGCAGCCTCCGCAGCATACTGCTCATCCGACTTGCCTCCCCTCAAGCGCTCCTTCTCCGCCGCCTCTTCCCCAATATCCTCTCTGCGCAAGCGCCTAACCCCATTCTCAATCGCCGCGATTTTTGCATCAATCAGGGCATCGATCTGCTTCTCAGCATCTTGGTAAACACCATCACGGTTGACAGCGCCTTCGAGAAGGAGCACAGCTTTGGTGCGGTCGAGTTTTAGGAGTTGGCTTGGGTTCTTATCAAGTTCAGCCTCAGCGACGCGGAGGAGGGATTGTGTGAACTCGTTCTCGAAACCCTATAATTCGTGAGCTTCTGTATCCAATACTATAGGAAATACAAAGGGGAGATGGAAGGGGACATACGTTCTTCTCCAACTCATCCCAAACCTGCTTGCGCAAAGAATCGTATCCTCCCTTCTTCTTGTAACTATGCGCCAACGCCTCAATCGCTGCTCTCGTTGCGCTCGCAAGTGGTAAATCCGAAGTCTTCAGCTTCTTCCTGACAGGTTCGCTGCTTTTCGTGGCATCCTTCTTGTATGCCATCGTGGTCGCCATTCTTGCGCAATCTTGGCGGTTTGCCGTCCTGTCAATGACCTTTGAACTGCTGATATAATGCGCAGGTTAACCTATGCATGACATGTCTATCTTTGTGGTATTAAAAGTGATGTACGGAATAACCTAGCTCTAAATCCAAGCATCCTCCTTCCCTAAAGTCGACGCGAGACAAGGCTAGATCCCGTGACTGACCCACTTTTACCTTTACGATACAGTCGAGCTCTGGGAGCGATAAACCCATTGCGGACACACCACACACTCACTGCTGTCCCCAAGCTCCAATTCCAGCAGACACGAGTCGTCACTTCTACTACACACAATATAAAAGTCTACAGCAGGCAAAATGGTGCACAAGGTCTTGTTTTGGACGGGCTTCGGTATGTGTTTCCCCTCCTCTCTCTCTTCCACTCTCTTGCTCCCTCAGCTACCCGCGACCTTTGTCTTTGTTGCAATTGCAGTGCAATACCCTCACCTATCCTCATGACCTTTCCCTCTCAAACCGCACTCGTATACTTGAAGATCATCAGTTCCTCTGCTCCCCGCAGCTCCACGCTAACCTCCCACCACAGGCATCGCAACCCGCTTCTGGCAACTCGGCCTCGAAATGCGCCCCTTTTTCAACCGCGGCTCCCTCTGGGCCTGGCCCCTCTTCGGCGGTGCTGGTGCAACTTTCGGCTACTGGCTCCAAGGCGTGGATGAGCGACAACAGGCGATTTTGGGGGAGAGACGGGCCAGTCTGTTGGAGAAGAGGGCGAGGAGGAAGGAGCGGGAGGAGGCTGCTGAGGCTGCTGCTTAGGGGAATTGGAGGTGTGTATGAGGATGGGAGAGTGGGTTAGAGGGACTGGGAGACAGCATGGAAGGGGCCGTGGTGGATGAGAGGGTCTTGGACGGGGTAGGAGGGGCAGGGGAATGATATTGTACAAAGTCAGAGAGACAGGCAGATGAGATTCAGCGAATGAAGCTTTCGCCCACAGCACAAGGTCTTACTTTGGAAGTGAGGAGTGCAGTATCTCTTGCTACAGAAGATAGGATGAACCCTGTGAACGCAATATCAACGACTGGCGGTAATTGTGCCTACTCTCGGTGCTGTGATAAGTGACAGGTCTAGCCGTAGGAGAAATAGTGGCACCCTTGTATATCCCAAATATCTCTATGAAAAAAGATTCAAGCTCACATATCATAGCGCTTAAGTGATTGAAAAAGAACTGGGTTTTCTAATGCTATGGAATAGAGTTATTCGGGATGTTCTGCATAGTCAGGATATTTTCGATACTCAAGTATGTAAACTAGGTAGGTAATCGAGAGAATTTGAATATTCTAGGAATTTAATCTTAACATAATTTTCACCATTCAAACTGAGGCAGATAATTAAACTTTTTCTGAATACGAAAGGTAATTATGAAAATCTGGATAATTAAGAAATTTTTGAGTTTCAAAGCCTTCAGTGAATTCGCTGTCCTTAAATATTTCAAGCGGCCGCAATATTTTAATTTTTTGTGAGAATAATCAAGATAAAATCATGCAAAGTCCAAGACTGTCCGATTGCTAGCTATGCTTCCCCTATTATACATTCTATACATTCTATGCTTGACCCTCATTTCCTAACCTGTGCAAAACAGGAACTGACGTAGGAGGCACAGCACCAGATTCCGTGATGATAACCTGGATGTACTCCGCAGGCGTAACATCATACATAGGATTACATAGCTGTAAATTCTTAATATCCTGCCAGTTTTCCAGCGCTCCACCAGGAATGACTAGCTCTTCGGCTGGAGCAATCTCGTTGTGAATAATGGAATCAAGTGCAACTCGTTCGGTGAACTTGATCGTCTCACACAGGACGATGACAGGCTTGTCCGCTTCGTTGGCTTCCATGGCTACCAAGGCTGTGCCAGCTCGAGAAAATAGCCGCCCATTGCTCATCATGCAGTGAGCCCCCAGTAGAACCTTCGTAACGTCTTGGATGTTGTGACTTAGGCCGTTGATCAGGCAGTACTTGACGTCCATACCAAGCTTCACCAGTCCAGCAGCTAAATGACGGCCCTCGTGCAAAGGTCTCGAATCCACAACAATCACCCGGAATAGCTTACCCTCCTCGTAGGCCCGGACCAGAGTTTCTTGAACGACGCTACTCTTTGCATATGTCATAATCACATCTCCATCATTGATCTTCTGAGCTGCCGCCTTGGAAATGACTTGGTCGGCAAAGGTAATGCGCTCACCAATGAATGTGTCCATCTCCTGCAAAAGGTACTTCTTAGCTTCCGCTTCTGGCATAGAAATGTCTATTTTGGAGATTTTGAGCTTCAACCACCGGATGGCGTTGCCCATAGAAATCGAGATAGGTCGACACGAGGAGAGGTAGTCAATTTGAGGTGATATAACATGGGATGTAAGATGGCGACTGAGAGAATTTTGTGGTGGTGTTGTATACGATTCGATAACCTGAAGCAGTTAGTACATCCAAACAGCCCAAAGGTTCTATCACCAGAACTTACTCTCTTGAAAGCCTCCATTGTCGCAACCAGCCGAGCAGAACTTCCACAAATCGTATAGCTGCCCATTTGTAGACCCAAAGCCAACACCGCCGGGTGAACCTCCTTGCTCACGCCCGCAATGGTTGTCCTCCGGGGCTTCTCCAAATGTCTAAAAAACTCCACCGTCTTGTCTTCCTTCTTCGGCTCCTCGGGTGCTGCTACCTTCTGTGGTCCTCTCACTAGCATATTTCTGACTTCTGCCGCCATGGACCCTGATCGATTATGTTGTGTCTTTCCTCCTTTCGGCGTGTTGGGCTTCTGCTGAGTTGATGGAGGCACTGCACCTACTGCTGGTGCGGCCCCTTGTTTCTCTGCCGCGATTTGAGCTCGTCTTGCTGCTTTCTCCGCCTTTGCCTTCGCTTTCAGTTCTGCGCCGGAAAGCTTAGGCGCACCTCCTGTCGCAGCTGCTTCTTGGGGGTTTGCGGGTTTCTCTTGAGGTTTTGACAGTGCTGAGGCAGGGGAAGCTGGCCCAGGAGCCTCTGATTGAGAGTCGGAAGCTGGCATTTCGAGGTCTTCCAATTCAACACGTTGGTATGGTGAATGTTGAACTCTACTTGAAACCGATTTCCTGCTTTTTATCTACCTATGTAGAGAATCCCGGGCGTGGTCGTTTCTTTCCAGAGTTGAAAGCGCAACCCTTGAAAACCGGACGTGGGGTCGAATTTGGGAAAATGACTCAGAGAGGAGAAGAGACCGAGTCTGTGACGCTAGTCGTTGGAAACTGTCCAAATATGGTGGTAGATTAGGTTCGGTATTCTCATTCAGTAATTTGGTCGTAAATCGTGGTGAATCGTACAGGTGGTGAATTATTTTGTAGCAGTTGTAGATGAGGCTGAATTTGGAAGGTGGGACGCAGCGCATCTGCAAAGATCCCTGTAAACTTGTTAGCGCGAAACTGAAGCTGTTAGTCTGTATGTGAATCTACAAAGTTAGCTTCAAAAGCTGATTCACTGAGTTAGGTTCCCAAGAGATATGTGGGAGAGATTTCCATGTGTTATAGGAGTAAACTACGTATAACCTCCCAAAATACCATCATGTAATTGAAGCTGTAGTCAGGAAAGCAAATTTTCAGCTTGAAAGATTTTGCACAGTACAATACTCTGGCTCTCTAATGCCAAAGCAACCGACCTATCTCCCGAGTTTGCAAAGCCCTTCAACTCCAAGCCTGTTTTAAAGACCCGGGATTTTAGACAGCAGCTGCCTGCCCAAACTCCTTGGATTTCTCAAGCCCACTGATGACTTTCGATACCTTCAAACACCCCAAGTTACTGAGAGGAGCCGGCTTGTCTACTTAAACACCAAGTAGCAGCCCATAAGCCAGCTATCCAACTAGGCAATAGATATTACCCTCAATCTCAGAACCAAGCTTGCCAAGCACCTCAAGCATCTTTCTCCAAAACCTCCACTTTCCCTTCCACCTCCTCCGCCTTCTCTTCCTCGGCCGCCCCCTTTGCCCCTTTGCCCTTCTTCACAACTGCTAGCCCCTGAAAAAACAGTGTCGCTATCCCCAACACCTTCCCCTCCATCTTCTTAATCTCCCTACTCCCCTTCACTCCCTCCACACAATCCCTCAACCTCCGCAACACTACCCCTGCCTCCTCCTCCGTCGCCTTCCGCCCCTTCTTCTTCGGCGCCAACACCACCTCAACTTTATTCCCTCTCCCCAAAAACTCCTCCACCCGCTTTAACCTATGCGTCAAATCGCCCTTCTCAATCGCCCAATTCAGCTCCAGCGTTTTCGTTACCACCGCACTTTTCGTTTCCTTCAATTTCGCCTTTTCCGCTTCGCGCAAAGCCTGCTTGTTCATGATTTTGCAGATGGGAAGGATGCCGGGTTCGCCGGCGACAACGGTGATTAGGGTGTCGCGGTTACGGTCTAGGGAAGAGAGAATGTCGTGCGTTGAGCGAGGGGGAGAGAGTGAGTTGTCGGGTGCGACGAGGCGGATGGACCAGGATGCTATTTCATCGTCGCGGGGGAGGCGAGATTTGACGGCTCGTTTGGGCCCTGCGTATGCATAATTTCTCTTCTGCTCTAGATGTAGACTTGCAGATGGGGATGTGGCGGAAGCGGTGCGGAGGAGAGGTGTTGCAAGTCTGGAGAATTGACGGGGAGATTGGTGCTCAATTGGCGCGATAAAGACGCGGTGGAGAGCTGTAGCTGTGCTGAATACACATCGTGAGGCATACATCTTGGCGGTCGTGTGTGGTTATATTGAATCTAGAATGTTGTTGTGAGAAGTGCTTGCTGTTGCTTGGGGACGGTAGGAGCTTAGATGATAGCTCTACCTTCATCGACTTTCTCAGCTCGCCTAATTTCATCAAAACCTCCACCTCCTTTTTCTCCCGTGACAACCACTCCATACTGCAGCACCCCCATCCAACAATGCCAATTCCAATGCCAATGCCAACAGCATGCCCCTCTTGCACCCCCTCAAAACAATCCTCTCCTACTACAGCGGCCACCCATACCGCCTCTTTTCCTCTGCCCTAAAAACAGTAATCATCGCCCACGTCTTCCTCGAATACGGCTTCACCATCGTTCCCTGCGGCGGCCCCTCCATGATGCCCACCTTCTACGTCTTAGGAGATTATGTGCTGATCGACCACCGGTACCGAAGAGGAAAGGGTATCGGAGTGGGGGATGTGGTCAGTTTTGATAGTGTGGTCGAGCCCGGGGAGAGGGTCATTAAGAGGGTTGTTGGCGTTGAGGGGGATTTGGTTTTGCGAGATACGCCGGAGGTTGGGGGGACGATGTTACAAGTACGTTGTTTGAAATGGAAGGCGTGTTTGGATAGAGAAGGGGTGACGGCTAACGGGAGATAGATCCCTAAAGGGCATTGTTGGGTGGTAGGAGACAATTTAAGTGCGTCACGGGATTCGAGGCATTTTGGACCACTGCCAATGGCGATGATTAGGGGGAAGGTTAGGGCGAGGGTGTTTCCGTGGAGCGATTTTAGGTGGGTAGACAATGGATCTGATGGATTGCAACCTGTACAGTCTTAGAGGCTCTTTTTACGGCATTCCAAGGAGCATGGGCGCGAGGGGCGTTTGGGTTGTCACGGTAGATCATGTATCACCTCGTACGAATTTCGCCAGTTGCAAATCTCACTTGACAGCAACTCTCAACCGTAGGCCTGAAGTGATGTATTACGTTTTGTAATGGTGGATATCATAAAAGTCCTATCTAATTACATGGAATAAGCCCTGAAAGCCTGGTATGAATTGCAACAAGTTCATGAGGAGCGTCGGAATGAAATGTGGAAGGAGTATTAACAGGGCTCCGGCTCCGTTTCGATCAGAGGGAGACTTGTTCCCACTAAACCTCCACTTGCTCCATCGATGCTCGCTACTAAGTGATATACCCTTATTACATGCGCCGAACACCTCGCCTTCCTACCAGAAGATGCAAAAAAGAAAAGATCTATAGCCTTAATATATTTCAGCCTTCGATATGGGAGGTCGTCTTGCTCTGCCCGAGTAGTTGCAATGAACGTTGAGCAAGTTGAACAACTTCTCCTTCGCCATCCTCTTCGCCTTCGTCGTCAGACTCCACTTGCGTATCAGCAATAGTCTTAATCATCTGCACAATCTCCTCCGATTTCCCAATAAGACTGATGAGTTTCTTATCCTCAGATTCCAAAAGTTGCAGGAGGGTCCAAATTGCAATGTGTTGGAAAGTAGCATCCCCGCTAGCAAGGAATCGCTTCAAGTACCCGTGAATACCTCCGTTTGGCTCCATCCAGTCCTGAATAAAGATTGAATAATCTCCCACTGTAATTGATTGTTAGTCAGTCTTGAAAGCACAAAATAAAGGGGTTCAGTTATACCTTTAGAGGAGAGATTTCCAAGAGCAGCAGCACTGTTGCCCTGAACCTCGATGCTTTGGGAGTCCGTTAGCGGGATGAGTACATCAAACACGCCTAGGTTGAGCAAGTGAGTCTTAAGCTCATCGCTTAGAGCCAAGACAGCGATCGCGGCGGTCATTTCGGATTGTACACTTAGTGGTACATCAAGAACTAGTTGCTTGCATTTCTGTACAGCGCCGGCTTCCAGAACAAGGGCTTTGTTTCGGTCTGAGCTGGCAGCAAGATTTCGAAGAGTTGAGATTGCATGGCACTGGATCTCCTCGTTATCTGTAGATCCTAAGAGATCCACCAAAGGCTTCAAAAAGCCTGCATCGATAATTGGAGATTCGTTGAGAGGGTGAATTGAAATGTTTCTTATACAAGCAACAGCGGACAAAATTAATGGTAGGTATGAGGATTGGAGGAGTCGGAGCAGAGGTGCCAGACCGCGGGCCCGGACGATTTCGAGTTGATACTTCTCGTCAGAGGCGAGATTTCGTAAAGCCAAAGCTGCTTGGCATTGGACCTTTGGCGAGGAGGAGTCCATCAAATTGACAAGAGATTGTATCAGTCTGTTTTCGTTCTGTGCAAGTTTCTTTCGGTTGTTTGCATCGACCGCAATGTTGCTCAGGGCTGTTGTGCAGTAATATTGGACGTCGACATCGGTGGAGGAGAGAAGTTGAACGAGCACAGGTATAGCTCCAGCGTTTACAAGTTGTTGCCGGTTCTCGTCTATAGGTGAGTTAGTAGCCGTGTTTTAACTGCGGAGGAAGAAGCCTACCAGAATGCGTCATATTCAGAAGGGCTCCAGTCGCGTTTCGTTGAACCCGCATATCCTTTGATTTTGCCAAACGAGTTAGTGGCCCTAATGCACCCGACCTCGCGATCTTTGCTTTGTTATCTTCGTGCGTTGCTAGATTTGTGATGCACCCAACCGCATTGCATTGGACCTCGACATTCGGCGACATCATCTGGCGGATAAGGGGTGTAAGGCCGCCCAAGAGTACAATAGCAACCTTATTTTCGGCTGTAGAGACATGTTAGATATACCTCAGAGACTTAGTATATGAAGAGGTTCTCACTGTTGACTGCAAGGTTCCCAAGAGCAGCACTGGCTGCCCGCTGCACCTCGATGTCGGGGCTTTGTAAAAGGAAGAGGATAGGCTCAAGCGTATCTCGGTCGACTTCGCGGACATCTATAAAGCCATCAGCATATGTTCCCTGACGCCCATACTCTCTTCTTCGCCCCTGCGGATGCTGCATGTATTGTCCAACCCGACCAAGACCGATGCAGGCGACCCAAACCCCAACCTTAATCCCACTGTGCCCAAATTGAACCAAATAATCTCCATCACTGCATGAACGTACCTCTCTCTGTAATTTCGGCGAATGTTAAGCTGGCGCTGCGCTGGAGGTCGACATTATCTGAGAAAACCAGGGTGCTGAGAGCTCGCAGGGGCTCGCCCGAAAAGAAGTCCGTCTCTCCCCGCTAGAAAGCGTCAGTCCTGTATGTGAATTCTTCGAGAAGGGATCTATACGTTTTCGAGGTATTGAAGAAGATCGGCAACGGCCTCTCTTTCGCTCTCAGCTAGGACAGGCTCGTAGAGCCCATCGCGAGATTTGCCTATGACTTATCAGATCCAGCCTTATCCTTCCAGTTGGCGTAGCGTTTACGTACCTCCACAGCACGAAGAACAGTTACCCATCTCCAGAGGTTGGTCCCGCAGGACTCGTCGTTTATCGTGCTCGAGGTCAGTTGCGTTGTTGGATGAGAGTCGGAGATTGAACAAAGCAGAGTCAAAATGATTTGTCAAGTGTAGAGTGATGGCAGAAAAACAAGCTTGAAAAACGATTCGCCGCAACCATGAGGAAGCGGGTGTGTGTTGCAGATTGCAGGCGATGAAGAAAAAGAGGACCGGCTCGTGAGGTCAGGTCGTGAGGAACGGGGTTGCGAGGTTGCGAGGTTGTGAGGTTGTTCAGGTGGTCGAGCGAGCTTGCCTTGGGAGTTGGGGTGAGTTGACGACGAGCACCTAGTCTTGAGATATGTAGGGTGAGGTGAGGGTAGCTTTGAGTGGTGGTCGGGAACCTTGAATGCTACGTCGGCACGGAAGGAGCACAGGAAGCACTTTACCTTATCGAGGCAAAGCCTCGTTTATTTTGCGAGCCCCAAGGTTGTCGTCGTAAACAGTCGTCACATGCATTTGAAGGGGGATGCATCAGGAGGTGCAATGTCTCTGAATACAAGGTCAAGAGACATTCAGTTTGAAGTTTGTTTATTTCTATTCACACTTGGACCGGTTCCAGGGCGCTATGATAGTTGGGGTTTGGTAAAGGCTCAATGTCAGGTGCCATAGTAACGGAAACGCCCACTTCATGTCTCGCACGAAACTCGGCAAGGGCAAGACATTCAATGTGATTTCCACCATGGTAACCTCGCTTCTTCCGTTTGCAAAGATTTATTCATGTTTTTATTTGAGTGTATTATATCTATGCTTATGCAAGAAATATTTATATAAGCAGGAGTTTGTATTGGTGCGCAAAAGGCTATACTCCAAAACGAGATAGTTCGTAAGAGCCCCTAGCAAAAAGCGGCTTATACGAAGAAGAAACAAACAAGAATACAGGAATGAGCATTGTAAATACAAGTATATAAATTATCAAGCAGGTTTAGTATAAGTGGGAGCAAGTATAAGTGCTTATATATAACGTATGTTTATATGGAGATAATGCCTATATAAAGAGAAACTGGAACGTAAATACAACTGCGAGATCACATGATAATATCACATGACATTAATCCCGCTACAATATAAACTATATATAAGCACTTATACTTATTAAGAAGAGAAATATATTAAATCTTGCTAAGAATTGCAACGGTTACCTTCTGGAACTTAATTAGCAACCTAATAAGTATACTCTCTCCTATGATAATATATTGCCCATACTAGAGCCAAGCCGTACCTTAGAACCTCCTCGAGGCCAAGATTATTATTCCGAAACGACGATTGGCGTGCAAAACCGCAGCCTAATAGTTGCGGAGAAAGTCCGATTTCCCCGGATAGTTACTTATACTCAAGTGAGGCACAATTCTCTAACTAGAGCATATATCTCAACTCTCCCTAATGTAATCTTTTAGCGCCAGCATGGAAACACTCCTAAGAAGCGAGCGTTTGTAATCGTGTGTTTCAAGTTCGTATTCTTTTCCGCATATACTTTTTAGCAATTCGTTTAATTTTAAATGGGTTTCCTGGGTGAACTCAAATTGGCGGCAAATACCTCCACACGCCTCTCTCCCGGATTACAAAGTTGACAAAGACTTTCCTCTTCTCCAACTTCTCCTGCTCTAGCCTCTCCTGCTCTAGCCTCTCCTGCTCTCTTTCCTCCCGCTCTTTCTCTAGTCTCTCCTGCTCTAGCCTCCCGCTCTCCCGACCTGTATAAGACAACGTCTGTGGCTACTATATCTCTGGAATGTTGAGACTGGTGATCATTGCCACGTTGAGCATAAGAGGACAAAATATCGTTAATGTCCTCATCTTCATATGCCGCAGCGCGTGGAATCCCTGATCTGTGACGCAAACTAACGCCGTCGCCTGACGTGATAAGGAGAAGAGGCGTTTGTGGGTTCTCTCGAATCGTGCTCGAGTCTGAATGGTGCTTTAGGGAACGAATCTGAAAAGAATCGAATCCTAAACCGTGTACAAGATTAGCGAGTTTGCCTAGCATATCACGATCTGCCTTCACGGTCATTTTCTGCATAGGATTGTCCCTCACGGGATCCGCGGGCATATCTGGGTAGTTGAGCATGGCCGGGGCCATAAACTGTCGGGTCCCTGGTTTACGCAGTCTGCGAGAGACCTAGCTAGATATACGAAGGAGCCCTTCGTGACTTGGACCTTGACACGCTCCCCCTCCTGATTCGCGCCAGCGTATCTGTGCTGAAGAGTCTCACAGATACTTTGCCTTCTAGAGACGGTGGCTAGTCTTTTCAAACAGTTAATATACAGCTTTAGATATTGGGATGTCTCTAAAGAAGTGAAGAACAGGTCTTCTGACGCCAGTTCCATTGGATTGCCTCCTGTATAGGACTGATGGAGAACGAGTAAGTAATATGATACAGTATTGAGCAAGTACCAACCGAATTCTCGAAACGTCCGCCGGAACACAGTGAATCTATGTTCAGTACAAGCGACACCTTTCCAGGAGGACCGAACGGCATAGCTGCAAGTCTTCAGCAAACCTGTTGGTACATACATAACACAACTACTCCCTCCTAACGGCCATTACAAATCAGGTATGCCTCTTATATGAGATCATCTCATGATGCACGTTCACTTGACCACATCGCTCTGCTTCGCACTCGCGTCAAGAGAGTATACAACGAAATCAACAATTGAAGCAGTGTCATGACGATTTTGGAAACATACGATATATAATGTAACGGGAGATGTAACCACTGGATTTCATCATCAAGGAGGAACATTTGTACATCAGACCCCGCAATCAATGGAACGATTGAAGAGATCTGCAAAGATATGATGTTTTCTTATGAATTTCTCCGTTCGGACGTTCGGGCAGACACCCTCGGGCGTTCATTGAACCGAAACAAAACGAATATTTAAAGTTCCTAAAAATCCTAAAAAGTATCGTATCTGGACTTGCTCTTGGAACGCCTAACTTGCATCGGACCTGGGTGGTTTCCAGAAAGTCCCAATTTAATGGAGATTCCAGAGAGACGAAAAAAGGGTCTGTAGCAGCATCGCATGTGAGTGCAGAGCAAAGTCAAAAAGAATCCGTTCAAGGCCATGGGCGACATTCGATACTTTCTTTTGACCCGGTACTGGGTTGCCAAGATGCAGAAAGCTGATACTTATGTGAGGTGCACGAGAGGTACTTACTTGAGATGTTCCTATTGCGTTGAGCCACCAACTCCATCACCAGTAGAATCACGTCCTGTCCATTGCCTAATGCGCCCTCCTGCTTCCTTTGCTAGGGCTTCGACTAGCCTTACTCGGGCTCCGATGGCTTAGAGTCTTCGCTGGGCATGATAGCCTGGTATGCTTGACTATTGTAACCATTGTACCCCATGCTCCTTGTAGAGTTTGCATTTCATAATGAGGAGTTTGAAGAGGTGGTCCCTATTGAAAATTCTGTAGTGGCGGTGGGAAATATGATCGAGGTGGAGCCATGTGCAATTTTGACGTGAACATTCCGAAGGCTAGATTATTGACCAGTATGCATATCGTTACGATTAACACAATAAAGATCTCGTGGGTATTAGCTTAGAATTCGAACTATAAGAGTGAACGGCTAACCATGGCTTTGTAGCTTATAGGCTCAATAAAGCTATTGAATATCTGGGCAAAGGTATGTGCACTCACTTATGCACGGCCAATGCTATCAGGATCTCTCGTCATGCAATGCTCCCTTCCCAATTCTCACATACCGCCTTTAGAGCTGGCACTCTCCAATCACTTCCACATCCGTTATCAACGAAGTTTTTCTTGCATAATGCCATCTTGTTCAATACGAGAGCGCGCTCGTTCTCGGATGCTTTGTCGACATCGACTCGAACCGTCATCCAGAAAGTGTATATGCCGAAAATTGTCAAACCAGCAATGAAAGTGTTAACTCCAAGTTGTGCATAGAATGAAAAAACATTGACAAATTGGGATGTGGCTCGATGTAGTTGAAAACTGGGGCCGAATAACCTGGCTGTGGTTCTTTCTTTTCAGGTTTCCCTTCTCGACTTCGAGGTCTCGAGTCTGCCTCATCAGAATCCGTTTCCGAAGCATCTCGTTGCCCCCTGACCAAGGCATAGTCTCTGTCTATCCGCTTTCACTTTCGTACTTTGTTGACGATCGCATTTGCATACTTGCCATGGCACTGTTCTGCGCGCCCAGGGTTACTTCCCAGAAATCCAGCACCATATCTCTGGAAATGAGGCTGCATTATTGTACCACTTGAGACCGTCATCGTTTAGATTCGCTTTAGTAGATCTGGCGTATCTTCAGCATTTGCGTTATGTGCTGGCGAGCTCTCTGCGCCTGAGATTTCCGAGACTAACTCTGGATCGAAAGGTTTTCGAGGGGTGGTGAAAGGTGGATTGCGAAACTGGGGAGCTGGTGTCGATGATGCAGCCATAAAAGAGCTTTTGGGTTGAGGGGACTCGAGTCCTGCTAGAACAATGTCAGATTATCACTTTTGCAATCTAAATACTAGGATATTAGAGTTTAACCTTATAAAAAATGTTAAAACGAAGTTTTTATAATAGCATAAGTAAATAATTAGTTTAGCCTGGAAAACAGGGGGGGTATATATGTAACTAGTCGGCATTTAGGGACTTTATGAAAAATAAAACAGGTATAACAAAACTGCTCTTTGGGACTCAACGGCGTTTTATGACGTCTTGTTGTAGTAGGCTACTCTTACTGCGACGGTTTCCCTAGCTTTCCGATCGAACTAATTGGCTAACCATTGAAAATTTACAAACTATAATCCGGCTTCTTGAAGAAACCAGCTCTCAACGAATAGGAGTGGCCCTGTATTAATCGGACCGTACTGTGCCGGCGTCCTGATATCCCTTTCTCAAGCCTTTCTCAAGTATCCAACAGCTCTTTCTATCCACTGCACTCATTGCCAGTTAGTTCCGGCCAGAGACTTACGCTCATCGAATGTTATTTTAATTTATGATTAATAATTCAGAAGTCGTTAATGAGTAGAATGAAGAATCAGAATTAGTTTTGCAAGCTCTGATTTGTGTTTTTGTGTTGAGAACCCAGTCGTTGACAACGCACAGCAAAGGCAGCTCTTCGGAGCGGAATAACCTCTTGCCGCGCTACGGTAGCCTGCAAATCCACAAACACAGTTAAAGCTGCGTGGGGAACCCCACGTCGATCTTGGTTACTCCTGGCCGATTCAAGTTCACCTCAAAAGGGAACCTCAATCTTCCTACTATTTTCGACTGCCAACTTTTACGAAACTTCACTTTCAATTTCTCTCACCAACTTTCTACCCCGAATTCCCTATTCACATTCAATTCCTCCCTGAATGTCGCATCCGTCCTGTATGTCACCAGCCTGTATCCATGTCTGATACTGGTACCATGGACTCTCCCGGTCGGGCGGCCGCGGCGGCTGCCAATGCCCTCGAGGTTTCTCCATCGCCAACGAACATCGCGCCCCATGGTCACGAGCCTTCGAGGATTGCCCCAGCCCAACCTTCGACTTTTCTTCTTCCCCGAGGTCAGAATCGCGCGATGCAGGACAAGCCGATGAGCGACGTCGACAGGGACCAGTTGCGCGGGTTGGTAAGTGCACCCAGCTCCCCTCATACAGCACTTGTCGCATACTTTTTGCCGTTACCGGAACCGTTGCCGTTGCCGTTGCGATGCGATAAGAATTTGGTCGTCAAGCCAAAGGCACAACAAGGCTGACATGCTTGGGCGCTGCAGGAAAAGATTAGAGAATTCTTAAAGATCCGAACTAGCTATGACGTTCTGCCTCTCTCCTTCCGACTCATCATTCTCAACACCGACCTCCTCGTGAAGAAGAGCTTGACGATTCTACTGAATAATGGTGGGCGCCTTTGATCTTTTGTTGCCCATCGTCGCTGATAGACTCCCTTGTAGGAATCGTCTCTGCCCCTCTATGGGACTCGCATACCTCGACCTTTGCAGGCCTTCTCACCACCTCTGACTACATAAATGTCGTTCAATACTACTGGCAGAATCCCAATACCCTCGACCAGATAGATCAGTTCCGACTGAGCAGCTTAAAAGGTAGGACTCATACAGCACCCGTGGCTTGGGGGATTGGGCTGAATATATTTTAGATATTGAGAAGGCTATCGGTGTACTCCCACTCGAGACATTGTCTGTCCATCCTGCAAAACCACTCTACACTGCATGTCGCCAAATGCTGCAGACTCGAGCTCGGCGTATTCCTCTAGTCGACATTGACGACGAGACTGGGCGAGGGATGGTAGTCAGCGTTATTACGCAATACAGACTCTTGAAGTTCATATCAGTCAACGTGGACGAAACGGAAATGTTAAAAAAGAGTGTCTCGGAAATTGGTCTCGGCACATACGGCAACTTGCAGACGGCAACAATGGATACATCCGTTATCGACGTCATCCATATGATGGTCAAAACCAGCATTTCGAGTGTACCCATTTTGGACAGTGACAGACGGGTCCTGAACGTTTTCGAAGCAGTTGATGTGATTACCATCATCAAGGGCGGTGCATACGACGAGCTTACCACAAGCGTTGGCGAGGCCTTGTTGAAGAGATCGGAGGACTTTGCAGGAATATACACCTGCAGCGAGGATGATAGACTAGACTCCATCTTTGATACTATTCGGAAATCTAGAGTTCACCGGCTAGTAGTTATCGATGACGAGAACCGGCTGAAGGGGGTCATCTCTCTTTCAGACATTCTGAAATATGTCCTCTTGTATGGGGAGACGGATGAATAGGACGAAAGGGTGATGAGCTATCAGGGTTGGGGGCGTTGATTGCATAGCGAATTGGCGTACGGATGATACTTATGAACAGATCGTGCTGCGAGGCTGGCATTAGATCTCTATCGTCGTCAAACTTTTTCTCCATAATACCACCATCGTCTCAATGCAAGTTCAATATTTTCTTCTCGGCCGCTGGGTGCATTTGAACCTGGTGAATTCCTGCTGTGCACATGGTTGAATGAAGAGTTTACCTGTGAGGTATTGATGGCGGTTGCCATCAGAGGAGAAATGAAAATGGGAGTCCCAGGGCAGGGAAGATACCTTTGGTTTGGTTTGGTTTGGTTTGGGTTTTTTTCTTCTCAAAAACATGGCAGGAGCGGTCGGGGCCCAATTTCTATCCTCCCCCTCCCCTCCAATGTAAAAGATCTTTCGTACTTGTTCTACTTCACAGATTATCACCGAACCCTAAACCTGCAAGATGCATGGCAGCAGCCATGGCGTTATTCCTCGCTCCTCCTCAGCAGCATTATCACTGGCAGCCCAATCCGATATTCCTGAACCCAACCCCGAAGACCTCACCATTGCCCAAGGTCTAATCAACAAGATTCCCCGTCGGAGTACCTCGCTCACGGCTATTTCCACTGGCTATAGCAGTTTCGCTCATCCTGTCGATCAATTTAGCAGCTCTGGGGCAGTAACTGAGGCACAACATGAAAGCAGATCTAGAAGAGCGCTTGGCACTAGCAATACTTGGACAAACTCGAGTGGGGATGTTTTGTCAGATCAAGATGAGATTGATGATCGGGCAATTTTCATTCAAGAATACAATCGCCTTGCGAAGAAGGCATCCTTCCCTACCAAGTCATATACTGGGTCCATGGCTAACAAGAAATATAGCATGGCGTACGGCCAATGGAAAATGGAGGTTACAGTGGCTATTATGTACGGCCCTCTCTCTCTATATACTACACAAGGATATTGACAGGTCTTTGGCAGGACCATCCAACAAACTTGGCAGCAAAACCAGACAGCTGGTTCAGCCGAAAGATACTCCGCAAGACATCCTCAACTCAAAGCATGAGGCCCCTCAAGCCTGATCGGACACTGAAACACAAACGCAGTATAAGTGATCTCTCTATGCGCCTGAAGTCGAAGAAGGATAGGTTGAAGGATAAGGATCTGCAGGAGCTAGTCCGACTTTGTGGGCTGAGCCTCCTCTACTTTCCCGCGGAATATGCTGCTGGTAGCTTGTCTGTTCCAACTTGTTTTCGTGCAACTGCTCAGTTCCTTGTTCAGAATGGTAAGTACTATAATTCCAATATTCATCAGTCCTAATGTATCGTAGCAACGGCTGCCAGAGGTATCTTCCGAATTCCTGGTTCGCACGCTAATGTAGCTGCTCTTTACAATCACTACTGCTCCCTGAACGAGGACGGGGACATGATTGCAGGCACAATACGATGCCCCACGCTTCCCGAACATATTAAATGTGATGTTCATGATGTGGCATCTGCCTTCAAGAAGTTTCTCTCCGGTCTGCCCGGGGGTATTCTTGGTTCTCTGAAACTATTGGATGCGTTGGTTTCTATCCACAGCCAGCTGCATGGAGATCCGGAGTTGGCTAGAACCAAACAGAGCAAGGTTCGTGCCAGGCTCATTGCTCTAGCCATTGCAACATTGGAATCACAGTATCGACGAGAGCTTATCTGTGCTGTGTTCGGCCTGCTTTGTATGATTGGACGTGTTGCAGAAAGAGCCCGAAGGGAGGATGATCGTGGAAGGCCCCTTCCAACATCTGATCTAATGGGGTATGCTCCCTTAGGAATAGTCTTTGGCCCACTCCTTGTTGGTGATTTGCTTGAAGATTACTCTATGCGTCTTGCCAATCCCCACGGAGGCCTCGTTTTGCTGCCAATCAGTCCGCCTAAGTCTCGCAAGGAGAGAAGGAAAAAAGAAAAGAGCCTCGCTGAAGGATCAGTCTTCAATGCTCATGTGGACAAAATCAAGGTTGCTAACGCCATTGCGGAAATGCTCATCACTCATTGGCGAGAGGTTGTACGCCATATGAAGAACTTGAGTGCACTCAAGGTTTTCAGCAGTCACCAGAGTTTAGCTGTGGGAGGGACCAATCCGCCTTTCTTGAGGCCGTCTGTTTCAGAATCCTTTGCGATTCGGAAGCCGCCTAATTGGGACGATGTCAATCCATTTGGAAGAGACAGAGAGAGAAGCATATCTCCCACCCCAAGAAGACGTAAGCCTTCGCTTCCATGATACTATCCTACTATCTGCTCACAAGATCTCCAGGCGAAGGTGGGCTGCTCGATACTCTTACTGGAGCGCAATCAACATCGCAGCAACACGACATTTTGAAGGTCAGAAAGCAAAGATCAAACGGGTTTTCAACTCATCGACTGTCCGGGGGAAGGTCACTGAGTGTGCTTTTACCTACTTTGGAAGATCCAAAAGAAAACAACCTCAAAACCGATGATCAACTTTACAGCTCAAAACCGAATTTTGATACTTCAGGCTTATCAGACAAGGAAAATACGCCCCCACCACAATTCAAAAATGCCAGTCGTCACGCAGGCTATTCCACAGCTATTGATATATTGAAATGTAAGACCACTGGGCAACAACCAGCCCCAGCCATCCTGCGTCCTCCGGCCACTCGCTCTTCACTTCCTTTCCCGCCCCCAGAATCTTCCCTCTCATATGAGAAACCGCAACCGCTAAAGCCATCCTTAACACCAAGGCCCATTTCGCAGCCGGCTGTCGACTACCAAGTGCCAAGTCTTTCTCTTTCTTTAGGTATTCCCAAGCAGACACCAAGCAAGTTGATTAAGCGCCAGAAGGAATCTACGAACTCGACCGACAATGGGATTGCCTCTCAACCCTCCAAAGCCACGGCCTCCAATTCTATCGAATCGCGACAAGTCATAGTATCTTCTCGAAAAGGCTTCACTCCCAAGATCATGATCTCTAGTGCAACAAATTCTCAAGGTTCAGATGTGAACTCCAAGCACCCCCGGCGACTTGGTGGAAGTGAGCCAGGTCTCCCATCAAAATCTCCTCCAAATCGGTCACACAAAATCTCAAGATCTCTGTATGAGGATCCCCGCCGTATTAAGAACTTTGTGGCGCATGATCCAAACTTCAGAAGAATTATGCCTGCGAAAGATCCTCTCTCTAGAGTCTCCAAGGAGGATGATCAAGCTTCGTTAGCACAACTTGCACAAGCTCTGAAGACGGCTAGTATTGCACCAAGTGCAGCAACAAGCTCTTGCTCTGCTTCACCAAAGATTGTTTCAGTCCAAGCTGCTAAACATGACATTGAAACAAAAATGAAGAGCTCAGGAACAGTGGATCCTAGATCTTCGGCAAGTAGAGAATCAGCATCAATGCAGGTCCCAACAGCAAGACTATATCAACAGTCTTTAACCGGTGTCGAGAATTCGGGATGGGACTGTCGCTCACAGACCACGCAGTCTTTATCTCGGCCCCCAAACGAGAAGAGAGTGGTGATAGTACCCAGAATTCTTGATCACGGACCTCAACGAACACTAATGGTGAAAGGCTCTTTGGAATTGCCTTATGTTGCCGTTGGCCCTGAATTCAAATGCTCTTTGCCTCAAACGGCTTATAATATCTCGCTGACGCCCAAGTCTCCTGGAACCAATCTGCCGTCCACAACACCAAAACCTACGATCAAAGGTCGGACATCCATTGGTTGCAGCACACCCGATAAAGCTGGCAGCCCCAATACAAAATTCTCGGACATTTTAGCAAAGTTCAATAAGCCTAGTGCGCCGTCTTCTTCAAGTCTTAAGGCACATGCTCCCAAGACGGCTCCTACTAAGACCAATCTCGTTCGGAAATCTGTCGAGTCTCCCAGAGATGGCCTTGTTGCTCCATACACCACGAATCCACCTTCTCCAGCGAGATCCCAGAAATCGGCTACAGAACGAAAAACTCCACAGTCTACTCGTGCCTATCCAGATGGGAGTGGGAGTCCAGACAAAGACGGAGCTGCAAATCCAGGCCGGGTGCTTCGTTCATCAATCCCTAAAGCAATACCCTCGGCTAGCATTCCAAACCCAGTTGAGGAGCCACAAAAGTCCCCCACAGCTCCAAAGGATGACTTCAATTCAAGGAGACTGCCAGTGTCCCGGAACGACTTGAAGCTATCGGATGTAGATCCCTCGCCACCGAAAAGCGCCGGATACTTGAGTCCGCATCAATATTTGCAGGAGATGGCTGATTCGACAAATTCGGAAACCGAATTCAAACTATCAAGGTCCCTTGAACCTTCGCGAGAGTCAATCGTTCCCCTGATGCGGCCGTTAAATCCATACCCTAAACCTCTCGGTGTCTCGGCTATTTCGTCTCCCGCTGTCACAACAGACATTCTTCCCTTAGATGGGCCTCGGGGAACCTTACCTGTCGGCGGGACGTTTCCTCCTGGAAACATGACGGAGCCACCACCAGTAGATCACCATGTCAAGTTTGCCCGTCCAAAGTCTCCTGCTGTCTCCACAAAGACAGCTGATTTCGCTGAACCAAGTTCCCCTTTTGTGGAGATATTCCAGAGCTTGGCGTCTACTAGTCCGGTTTTAGGTGCTCCTCCTGGTCGTAGTAACTCTGTACTACTCTCTCAAATAAGAAATCTTCAGAGGCAGCTCTCAGCAAGACAGGATGAAGTGAGGCAATTGAAGTCGCAGCTTGAGACTCGTGGAACGCTTGATATCGGCACACTGAGCGAGCAATTGAGAGAAGCAAAGATGGAGATCCAGATTTGGAAGACGAGAGCAGAGGTAGCTGAAAAGCAAGTTGAGATCTACAGTCGGATTCCTTCAAGGAGCAACTCGGGACAGAATTCAAGAGACTTACGGGCAGAAGCACTTCAACGCTCAAGTACCGAGTTCAGCCAAGCGAGTCTCGAGGGATCAAAAATGGCAGACAGAATCCGAAAGGCACTGCATGGGATGGATGGTGCCGGTTCGGAAGAGTCTGCTGAGACTGTGATTCGCGATTACGGGGGGGAAGTCAGAGTGAGTAAGTATAGCTTATGGGTAAAGCCTACTTGGTGGGTAGGGGAAAATGGCACTGAGCTCAGCGAGTTTCATGAAATGAGCTAAGTGTTGATTACGTGGTTCTTTCCTAGCGCTGTATATTATGGTATTGGACATGGGCAGGTTGGTGGGTTATTTCTATCGCCGTCTTCATATTACTATACCAGGCTGGTGTTCGTAGTTAGTATCCGAATTTATCATTTCGTTTTCCGTCCGTATTCAGGTTTGTCACTGCCGAAGGGCTAGGGGCAAAGAATTACTGCAAATTTATGATGAATCGAGTCCCTGTGAAGTCTGAATAGTCTAATTTTGCTGCTAACAACTCTCACCTTGCTACCTTAGAGCATCATGTAGTGGCAATGACAGTAGGGTTTCTCTTTGGAGTCTGAATAGTGAGTCTACGTGTTTGGCTTGCTCTTTGGCTTGATGTCTAACTTGATGGCAGACCTAACCCTGTAAGATAATAATAATATATACATTATCCAAACAAAATTCTGGTCTCCTTCCGAAGGTCTAGGAGGGGTTTCTTGAAGCCAGCATACCAAATTAATATCACACACTGACCTGTAAAGAGCAAGACCCTGTCTTTGTCCCAACCAATTCTTAATAGCACTTGCTCCTAAACACAGCTGCTTTGTTATTCGCAAGGAAATATTACCCAACTTAATCCCTGGATTCTAAGGTCTGTGTGTTTGTCTATTTATTCCTTTTTATATTCTTACGAGTTGAAGCTTATAGCAGGATAGCTAGGATCTAAAAAGCCTAGCAGGCAAAATCGGTTTCTATATGCTAATTTGCAAAGGGAAAATAAAAGCAAGCAGGAGCGCAAATACTAAATGTACAATTTCTTTACTCTAAAAGGACTATACTTGGTAGCAAGCCAAGTAGCCTTAACATAACCTTTCCGACACCCCCTAGTGGCAATGGACTTTAGGAGCAAGCTCCGTATAACGTAAAAGCCCCCTAATCTCTTTCTTATCTTCTATCTTGGCCCTGTTATTCCTTCCTAAATTTCGCTGGGTTCGCTCTATCGTTTTCTTTGTGTCGTAGCCGGTCTAATTATATAATCTTAAGCGTAGTTGCGGCGGGGG
>JAPZPB010000109.1:0-23005 GCA_037952635.1 Bryoglossum gracile | reverse complement strand
GTTTTCCCCCCCCAAAATTCCCCGGGGGGCCCCCCCCCGTTTTTTTTTGGGCGCCCCCGGCCAAAAAAAAAAAACCCCCCCCCCGGGCCCCCCCCCCCCCCCCCCCCCCCTGCTACCCCCGCTGCTTAGGGCAACGCAAACTACTTTGGATTTAATGCCTTAGGTTGCAAATTTCACAGAATATTCTTTGGGTTACTTTCAAGTTCGAAGTTGTTAAAGCAGCAGTCGAATCCAATCTGAACCAGAATATAAATTTACACGCTGCCTTAAGCAACACGACATAAAAACAACATAGAAAATTCCAAAGGTAAATTCCAATTACATTCAAACACAATAGCACAATCGCAATATCGCAATGATGTCTGCTAATACCTTGAACCCAGATACGGATTTCGATACCGAATCAGTCAACAATATGGCTCTGGTTCAAGAGCGTATCGATCTTATTGCGCAAATGGCTGCGACAAATAGAATATCTGATGCCAGTCAAGTCCAGGCTACTGCGGCAATTAAGAAATGCGATCTCTATCACGACCAAGTTGCTGCGGCAAAGGAGAAATGCGCTGTCGGTATCGCGGCAGCGGACGAGAGAAGCGCTGTCGGTATCGCGGCGGCGGACGAGAGAACTCGACAAGAACGCGAGATGGTTCGACAAGAACGCGAGATGGTTCGACAAGAACGCGAGATGGTTCGGCAGTTGACCAGAAAGCTTTCTGCGGCTGCCCTTGGTATCTTCATCCTTGCTGTCAACGGTATGACCGGTGTCTTCGGCGGCGCCCTTGACGGTCTCTTGGGTTTCCTTTGCGCCCTCGGTGTCTTCAGTATGATCGGTGTCTTCAGCGGTGTCCACGGCGATGCCCTCGGTAGCCTCGGTGTTGTTATTGTCGTCGGTATCGCTGGTTCTATTAGCTGTGCCATTGGCTGTGTCATTGGCTATCATCTTCCTCACTAGAAACCTGGTACAGTACAATCTTCGACTTTTATTAAGCTATATTTACTAATAGTTATATTAGGACGATTACAACTTTTTACGTTTTGCATATATTCGAATCCGACCGACAATCAGTTATCGATGGCAACAGTAGCATCAATATCAGCGGATATATTCCTCGGCAAAACGGAGAAGTGTCTAGGTCTTCGGTTTAAGTTTCTGGCTTGGGAGGGAGCGTTTGAGAGTATGGGTTGGCACACGTTAATGGCCCGCCAGCGTTAGGGAGGCTATTTTTTACAGTGTACGTGCCTGGGGTGCTAAGGTTCCTTGTTTACTTGAACCGCACAAACCTGTATGTAGATGCATAACTTCAATACAATGCATCACCAATACTATGCACTTGAGTGCAGATAGCGGCTGACCCAAAGCTTCTTGTTTGCTGGATTTCAAAGCGTATTGCTTTCATATTTACTTTCGTGCCTGGTAACGCAGTAAGGGTCATATACCAAGATATACACGACCACTTCAGCCCTTAATACTCTCGGGGTTTCTGCGAGTATAAGTGGTCCCACGATGCTATTATACCTCGCAGATCACTCTAGCTCTTCGAAACTGTTTTGTTCTGTTTACTTGTGCTCGCAGATACCGTTACCATGGCTGGATACTCTTGCTCTTGTATGGGGTTGCTTTTAGTTATGAGAGATAGAGCGATACCTAGAAGCCTAAGGATTGTGCTAACTACCCTGGGTGGGCCGATGTTATTCGTAGGTACGCGAATTGAGTCCAGCTACTTCAACGAATATCCTGCTCTTCCTCTGCCCCTCCATACCCCAGCTAACAGTCTGCTTTGGGATTCCTCGCTTTCCCGCCACTTGCTCCTAATATTTTCCCGTATCTGTCGTGGTGTTTTTCCCTCTGCATTTGGTTGGTACATCAAGTTGGTATTGTCGCCTCCAGTATCCTGTAGCACTCTCATCATCTCGTCTTGCGCTCGTATTAGGTCATTGACTGTCAAATTTCTTTCCACGAACTAGATGCTCCCCCGGCGTCTTCCCTTGTGGACCTGCGGCGTTGTTATTGGCGCCCGGCTAACCAGAAACCGTACTGCTTCGACATGGTGCAGATTCGTTGCTCATAGGCAGAGACAAGTATTACCGTCTGCATCCGGGTCACGAACATTGGCACCATACGCTAAGAGGAGGGCAATTAGAGTCGGATCGATGGGTTCGCCGTGGAGAACTTCGAAACCCAAGCAATGCAGCGACGTCTGCCCCTTTCGACTTCGCAGACTCAAGTCTTCTCCATCTTCAAGCAAGAGCTTCGCGATAGCGGAACGCTTGGTGTAGCACCGCGTGTGTCCCCTCCCCATGGAGTGCAGGGGGCCTCTCCCCATGTTCGTCCTGGGTGTTGACGGTACTGGGATTGCCGGTCAACAGCAACTTGGTGGTACTGAGAGCATGGGAAACGATATCGTCTTAAGGGAACATGACCTCCTACTCGAGCAAACCCGGGCCCCGGAAGCCCAGTGAAGTGGGAGACACCTGGGACTGTTACGATATGATACCATGCCTGAGATCTCGATACCACTGCCTCGACGGTTCAGCAGAGCTTGAACCCCTTCAGCGTTCAAATAGAAGCCACAGCTCGGTCTCTGACCAGGGTGGAATGCTGCAGGTATGGAACTTGCAGCAGAGGGATATTTGTTAAGCAGAAAGAATTGGTTTTTGGAAAGAAATTATTGAGTGCAGAATTCAAAGTTGCAGTTGTAATAGATAAGCAGAGGTACTTAATTTCTCTACCAATCGCTACCAGTAACTCTGGACTTTGTCTGTAATAAATAAATATAGCTTCTTGGAAGGTAATGATTTATTTTAACAAGAATCTGTCGACTCGTCCTAAGTTCTTGGGATGGTGTTTATTTAGATGTAGGATGTATTGTTGTCGAGATGATGTGTGGTTAGAGATACGCGAGATTAAGCGAAGGGGTAACCTCATAATACAAACTTCTGAAAAATCACAAGTCGATTACACAACTAGATATAGTGCTAGTAGATAGTAACTCCTCCGCCAAAGAAAGAAGAACATGTAGCTACTTGGTATCAATGTTGGAGGGTATGATCAATTATTTATGTCACTATCATTTCCAAGCATGGAGGCAGTGCTGTTTAGTGGTAACACAGCATTAGCTGGATGTGAATTGGATAAGTATAGTCCTATGTTTGACTTGCACCCATCGGTTGGTAAATTTATGGTAGTAGCAGTGTCTGGAGTGAGAGAATAAAGAGTATACATCATGGATATCTCAAAGCAGAACTGCCTCGTAATTATACCCAAGGAGTGCCAGTGTGTGTCGTAGGAGGTTCGAGACGCTTCCTGAATATAAATATCACTGTCACCCCTACCTGTCTGTTACAAACTCCAACTATACCCCAGATTAAGCTTTGCTTATCCTGTGCTACTATGCTCACTGTTTTTAATGTACCTAAGATGGTGGAGGTCATCTTTTGTATCATGAAAACTCCCCAAGACCTTAAACACTAAGCATCGAACACTCACTGCACCAACCACTAGTCCGCCAAATTCCAACTACCAGGGCGATACCACCTTAAACATACCGCTTGGTCATATAACCGCTTTGTTGAAGGCCTGACGGCCTAGCTGTAATCCAGCCAGCCTATTACTGTTCTCGATTCTACAGGAGCAAGGGCCTTCCTTAAACCCTATTTTCTCCTTCCTCCACCAAACTTTCAACCTCTGCCTTCTGCAAGAGCTCTCCTTCGACAACATAACCTTGCTGGGTGTTAATTCTTCTCGAGCTCTTTCAACTTCAGATATCATTGCGCTCCCATTCGCAGTTGCAAACCAACACTCCAGTACCGAAATACTGCACCTGTTGAATCTACACAATGTCTGCAGATCGAAACTCTGGGGCTATCGACTCGGGAGAGGATATCTACAAGCACGATGCGATGGACAGTCTTAAGATGGTGCGGTTCCATCTTCAACATGCCATTGCAATGGATGCTTGGGTCAACTTTGAGAGCTATTCCGCTTCCCAGGCAATTGTAAGCAAATCTCTTCGCTCCACCCTCTTCCTGGCAGCCAAGCACACGTAGCATATCACCGCAGCATACCTCGGGAGTCAATATTGAGTGCAAATTTAAAGAGGCTCCTCCGTCTACTTTAGTACCTCTGGCAAACGCCCAACCTAATATCTTACAGGGGGTAAAAACTCACGCTGTCGATGCTTTCAATTCCCTCATCGAGTCGATCGAGCGCTATGATGCAGAGGAAGCTGTATTTCTTGAGCAGTGCCGCGACAATCTAATTGAACATCTACACGATTATCCAAACCACAGCGGAGTTCTACACATCTCTGGTCACAGAGAAAATGAACTATTTTTGAAGACGCTGCGCTTGGCTGAGAAGGAGGTTGAAAAGTTTGAGCATATTGCTGCTCCCACTCTCGGACTCAGATCCGCCTGGGCCTTTAGGAAATCCGATTACCAATCGATGCTGGCTAGGCATAAGGAGCAGATGGCAGACGACGATAAATTTTTGAGCAAGGTTGTCGAGTTGAAAGACAAGAAAGAGCGTCAGCAAGCACATATCACTACGGAGTTAGAAGAAGAGCTTTTTGATATGTATCTGGAGGCTGAGGCCAAGCGATCAGGTGTGGTTTACAAGGTTTCAGGCAAGGGAAAATTGGGAGAGGAGGCTTCTAAGGGGGGTAAGCACCAGGCAGCTGTTGAGGTTGACAACAAGGATGAACTGCAAGAGATGAAGGGTTGTGATTGTGGGCATGCTCATGGGACTACACATAAGAAGGCTAGTAAGAAGCAATTCATCGTCGTGGACGGCGATAGATTCGTCGAGGTTGACTGCGAGGATGATTCCGGAAATGAGGAAGATGCTCAGGATTGTAGTCATGATCATGTCCCTATTGCTACAAATAAGGAGATCATGAGCCAGCACTCGGTCGTGGAGGGGGTGGACAGAGTTTTCGAGGTGGATAGTGAGGATAAATCAGGAGAGGAGGAGGCTTGTACTTATGAGCCGGTCTTAACGGACTATAACAGGATCGTCGAGCTTAGCAGCGATGACGAGTCAGGAGAGAAGAAAGCTAAGAAGGGCCAGATGGCTACAAAGCAAGAACGCACGACTTTTGGCTGGAGTTTGGAGGAGCGTAGAGTCAAGTTGGAGCAGGCTGAGGGCAAGGAAGAAGTTGTTTCTGGGGCAGACCGCAAGGTTAAGCTGGAGAAGCCGGGAGCACGCTTTCCGTTTGTTTCCAAGTCGAACGCGATGAAGTTTTTTTCTTCAATGTAGACTAGTCTTGGCCTGATTCCTGAAATGAAAAATTTCTATGAGCAAGGGCCCGGCACACAGAAAACTTGGAAGCGTCAAGGTAAACTCCAAGCATTAGATAAACAGGCCTGGCCGTCTTGCCTTTCTTGCAATGAATCAAAAGCCTCGCCCTATAAAGCACCTGAAGAGATTCTCGATGCTTTACTGGGAACTCGACTGGGCTTTCCCTTCACAATTAAGCGTCTTTGTTTCTCGAAATAGAAAACAAATCGCACTGCCATAAATCCGTTGCTCTCGAGAAACTCCAGCAAGGAATAAGAAACACCCAGCATGTACAACGGCCTTGCTGGAATTTACGTGAGCTGGTTTGCCATATAATCAGCAACACTGGCGAACAGCTACGTTCTAATATCCATCAACTCCCAAAAATCAAAAGAAATAAACCGATCAAACACCACTAAAACAAAAATAGCCATAGAATCAATTAATAGATACCCGACTTCACAAAACCTCGTACTGATAGTTTTCGTGTTCTGGGCAGTCGACTACTTTTACATTGACTGATCCATTTTAGCACAAGCCATATATTTCAGACTTTCACTGGGACAGCCATAATCCATGATTGATTGTTCTCGCAACGCTGTTTTCATCCTCTAATTCGTGGTGGCGATTTCCATGGCTTTTAACCAGTGCCCCTTTCTGCGTCAAGCTCTTCAGATATTTGCCAGCTAGAGCCGGGGTATTTGTGGGAGCCTGTACAATATTGTAGATCCGTTCAGAGAGTGCACTAGTTAGAACTGTACCGACAAGGCTGTGAACACCATGGCAGGGTTTCCCGAGGAGTCCTTGTCTACAGCGTCATTCTATAGTCCTGACTGTTAGCTCTATAAATTTTGAGTGGGAGGGTTTTCTGGGAATCTTGAATTTATTTTAGATCAATGTACGAGCTCACGCTCATCGTACTGCACATCCAACCAACTGCCCTATCTTGAAAATTGTCTCTACGGTCAGCTATTAGCATGGTGATAGTCACAGTCTCTCTTCATATGCCAAGAAGAAGTTAACGGTTTTGTATTGAGCTAAAGCCTAGCTTGTCTAACGAGTCAATATCCCCCACTCCAACCCATGATATTGCCCAAATTAAGACCTCCCCATTGTGAACCAAATCAGAGGGGCTGAACTGAAACTAAGTTTTCGCCGATAAGGAAACACAAGTCCGGTCTGCCGTACGTGGTAATTCGTTTTTGTTGAATTTCCTCTTCCAGCAGCTCAAATCTTCGTTGCCACTTTCTTGCAAAGGATCCCTATGATAGGACTTAATTAGCACAAAAATCACTAATTCTGGAATGTTCACAATTTCCCATACCCTCGATTCCTCCCATCTCTCGAAATCCTGAACGACAACCCCCTTAAGCTCAGCAATTTCGCCGCGGGCGGTTTCAAACTCCTCATCCGTGAGGTGCCTGCAGTATGCCACTAATGCAACGCTGAGTCGCTCGAGCCTCTCAAAGTACCCTTCGTTTACTCGTTGTGCCTCATCATATGTCTCAAGCCACCTCACGCTTTCTTCCAAGTCCTTATTGAAGGAGTTCACAGTGTTGTAGATGCGCTCGTCTAATTCCTTCTCCATTTGTAGCCGTATGTTGAGGTATTCCCACCGCTCGAGTTCCTTCTTGAGTTCCTTCAATTTCGCAGCGCCTGTGACTTCATCAGTCAAGTTATCGTTTCTCCTAATCCAGAGATGGCTGATGAGCGAGGTTGTAGCTATAACCAATAGAGCGGCGATAATAGTATCTTTGACCGAGAAAGCATTGTTATGGCCCATAACCACCAAGGTGTCGGCTGCAATAGAAGATAAGATGAGGAAAATGAGAGCGCCCAAGCCGAGAAGCCAGAGTACTATGAAAGGGATGTCAGATTTTGGACGTAAGATCGGGACTCTGGAACTAGAATGCATGTTTAGACTGACCTAGCTCTTGAGCATTCAAAAATAAATTTGAAGAAGGCATTCTGGCAACTTCACTTTTGGACCGTTCGAAATTTGGCATAAAAGTAAAGAAGATGGGCTGCAAGGTAGGAAAGTTCGAAGGAGAACTAATCAAGGGTTAGTATGCTAGCTAGAAGATGGGCAAAGAGGTTTCGAACATCATATAAAAGTAATTCGAAATATTAGCTAAAATCTGATATTGGCAGAGAAGGCTTCAAAAATAACATGAAAGCCAGTTGAAGATGGCATGAAAATTATTAAAAGATGGTATGGAAGCTACGTTTATATAGGCAGGAAAGCATAAGAGTGAATCTGGGGTTCCTAGTTACTTTAGTAGGAAACCTCGAGGTGAATTAGAAAATCATCGCCCTTAGCAGGGAAGAGTGAAGTATTTCATTCACCCTTAAAGTAATAGATGTGGCCAGATTCACTAGCAAAATATTAGTCAACGTCTAGTAAATGACCAGCCTCCCAACTCCTAATATGATTTCTCAAAGAACTTGAATATTGAATTAGCCTTGATTTCTAAACGTTTCTCCAAATTTTTATTTTAACCTGAAGATCGAGTTTTCTTAAATCTCGAATTAGTTCTCCGAATTCGAGTTTTCCCTGAGCATCCTAGTTCTCTCGAATTTGAATTAAGCCAGATTTCTGAATGCTTCTTTCAAATTCAAGTTTAACCTGAATATCCGAGTCTTCGTCAATATTGAAGTAACCTTAAATTTTAGAGTTCCATTCAATTTTAAGTTCAACCTAGATATCCGCATATTCTTGAATGTCAAAAATTGCTCTGAAATTCCAATCCTGCTTAATTTGTTCGTAGCTCTTCAAAATCGAAATCAATGTAAATATCCAAATAGATTTGAATTGCTACGAGCCTTTTTAAACCCGGTTCAAGTTGAGGGTTCATTTACTCTTGAAATGTAAAAACTGCTCTGGAATACCAAGTCAATATTATTTCTCAAGCACTATTTAGAATTCGAATTTAATTTAAATATCGGAGTATTGCTGAGTTTTGAGAGCGAACGATATCCAAGCAGCGCCCGAGTGATATTCTGAGTGAAAAAGATACCAAACTCCCTTTCAGATACACACGCCTCCAGGTTTCCCCCAATGCCCAGATTTGGTCAACCACAGCTAGTCTCACAGGGTGTACCAGCTACAGAAAGTCCATGTTTCTTGAGAAACATATCCGCTAAAATATTGATCTCCTATCCTCCTAGCATTGCCATCTCGCTTTCAGTGACCTGATTCTTTTTTTTTAAAGAGGTCATCCCCGTTTTATTTTGCTTCTTCTCGAATTTAGCTTTTCTGGCCATTGCTATTCCACCTCTCTTCCTATAAACAGTAACTTATGATAAATAAATCGATGGTGAGGATCAAACTAGGCTAGCGAGGATTGCAGTGACTTGTGCCTAGTAAGCTGAGTTGGCGGAAAGGAGTTGAATTGAATGAACAACTAGGGCCCATGATCGTACCAAAGAGGAATGTCACCCGAACTGAGGGATCATTAACTGAATTATTAAGATGCCATGTTGCCTAGCAACGTGCGGCTGAAGCGTGTGACGCACAGCGCACGGAGCACCCACTTACGGCGCTCGTCCTGTACATAACTAGGAAGCTCTTACATAGTAATTAGACAATCATCATTCACTGCTCTACGGTATAACTACTTGACGTGACATAAGAGTTGACACAAATTTCGTCTTGGATAAGATGAGGCTTAAATGAGCTAAGTTGGAGGACAAAAATTTAAGGACTCAGTGGTAATACCTTCGTAACTGTGAGGATGCTGCCTGTTTGGGAAGAATGATTTAACGAGCAGCAAGGTGCATCACAATCGAAACTTGAGGTATTAGGCAAGTTGAGTTGCAATATTTAGAGAGGTTGCTTAAAAAAGAGATGCTTATTCGAGATATTTCAATTGCCTCTAATCCTGTCAAAGCTCTCAATAACACTTGACCGAGGAATAGCCGCCGAGGCAGCTTTAAAGATAAATTCAAGTGGGCAACCACTTTTGAATGATGAAAATTTCTAGCGCCCCTTCCTCGATTGCTTTATTGGAGTTCTTTCACTTTTCTACAGGAGCACCCGCAATCTTTGCGAATCAACCGGGACGGCACATTGACAAACGGAACTTGAGCAAGCAAAGCAGCAAACACGGCCAGAGCAGGATCAAGAAGGAGAGACCCAATCGCTTCTCGCAGAAGAAAAGCCGCTATGATGTTCCGACCTAACTTCGGATTTCGAGAGGCTGCCGCAGATATTGGCATGTGTCCTTTAATAGAGCCTACTTTCCGCCCCGTTTTGATCGAAGACAATCGCTAACTCTTCACCATAGTTATGTGCCACCTTACATTCGGCATCCCTTTCTCCTACCTTATGGTCAAACTCAACCAAAGCATCCTCACCGAAATAGGCTATGAGAAGATCTTCCGCTGCCCCTCCGGAAAGCTCGCTAGCCAAGTCATCTTCTTAACAATCAACATCACCTTGATCATTCTCTGGACCTTCCAAATTAATGCGGAAAAGAAGGAAGAGAGAATCAAGGTATTGAGGGAGAGGGTCATGGTCTATAATGAAGTTATTGCCCTGTTGATGGAGGAGATGAA
This sequence comes from Bryoglossum gracile, assembly GCA_037952635.1. Classification (NCBI taxonomy): domain Eukaryota; kingdom Fungi; phylum Ascomycota; class Leotiomycetes; order Helotiales; family Bryoglossaceae; genus Bryoglossum; species Bryoglossum gracile. The sequence continues at coordinate 13,170 of JAPZPB010000109.1, read as the reverse complement.
GGGGCTGAATGAGCAACAGAAGGCAAATGACGTAAGGTCCAGGGTCCTCGAGGCTTCCTCGGAAAAGCTTCAAACTTCGAGAGGAAATAAAGGATAGGGATGGCCACAATATAATATCTTGTTTGAGTGACGGACTGTAAAGTAGGAGCGGACAAGGATACAGGCATTTGAATATTCGAGGCACTCTCAACAACCAGATAACTTCAAAAGACCACGATTCCATCAATACTCGAAGCTATCTAAAAACTGAAGGAATTGTACTCTAGTCACACTTGAAGAATGCTCACTGAAGGGGTGAGTATTAAAAGTTGCCTAGCATCGTTGGGTACGCTGCATGCATTTTAGCCACATGATTCAAGACCAACGAGCAGGAAGAAGTAAGATCTATGGGTATTACTCACAGTAAACCTAAGATGACAACTAACCGGAGCTAATAGCTCTCAGTCGACACTAAACTCCAACTAGATCATTGGTTTCTTCTTGCTAATGGACATACTCCAAACATTCGAAAATAGTCGAATTAAATGTCTTAGAGGAATAAATTAATTAAGGCAGAAAATTTGGTATGCAGAAAGGAGGAACTCCTACAATTTATATTACAGTAGTACAGTGTGACAGTAGTACATTGTGGCGGTAGTACGTGTGTCGCTTTCCAACACAAGTCACTCATTCCTTTACTTGGAGTGTTTAAGTTGATCCATGATTGGTAGTCTACTAGCAGCAAGTTAACTTTCTTCTAGAAGGACTGCCCTCCTTTTAAATATCGATTACAATTTAGGTACCAAAAGTGATTCAGATATCAACTTCAAAAGGAGCTGGGTACTCGCCTCGGGAAAGCCGCTGGCATATCTTCCTGAAACAACACCAAAAGTACATCAAACATTTCACATCGACGAGCATCGGACACCATGGCCTACAAAAAGAATAAACCAGCCAAGGCCTCGAACAATCGGCACGATATTTGCGCTTGGAAAGGTGTCAACATCGCGATATACTTGATCTCAACACCCTGCGCGATTTCCAACCTCTACATGTGGCGATCTTCTCGATTATTCATCTACTTCACACTTCTATCTCTAATGTGCACTCACCTCTGGTGTATCTACGCCTACCCCACCTGCTGCGCATTGCTCTCGAGCGCAAAGGAACCGATGATTGTCTCCGAAATGGGGCTGCACCACTACGATTGCGCAGTCACCATGCTCGAACTCAAAATTGTCGACCTGACAAACTGGCATATCGACAATCTGAATAGCATGCTTGAACTTAGCAAGCAGGAACTATTGAAATTAGGACCATATGAACGACAAGAGACACCTGCCCAATGGGTCTGGAGGATTGAGGCGTTGAAGGCATATGCGGAGAAGGCACGGAGTAGAAGCTTGAGACTTGATGAGTTGGGAAGAGTTATGGTTGCTGTTGAGGTGAGATATCTTCAAAGGAGCCCCGGATTCTGAAGGGATGAAGGTGCAGTTAACTGACTTGGTGTACGTTTATAGAAGCTTGCGGGGCAACCGACGGCAAATTTCAAGGAGCTTTGGAAGGCGAAGACAGAGAAAGCTGGAATGGTGGGTGAGGTGTGGTAGTTCTGAGCTCTGGCGGGGTACGGTATTGTCTTGCAGAGTCTCAGCTACATAAACAGACTAGTCACCAAATGGCCCGCTCCTATATCTCAGATTCAGTCAACACACGGTCGAGTTCCTTGATTTTAGCTTGGATTGCGCATCTCTTGGCCTTCCGCTCCTCAAAGACTCGTCTGACTGGCTGTGGTAAATAATCGGATCTGCTGCTCTTTCTGTCGCTCGCAAGCTACCTCGAGTTATTTGCGATATGATTCTCTTGGAAGACTTGGCACTCATTTATTGCTTGTACTTTACATTGTTGTAATAGTAGCGAGCCCCTGATTCACCCCTCACTGCCCTCATCGAGTAGATTGTCCTCGTCCAATCGCCTTTGCATAGCCCCTGCGGTTTAAGCGACTGCGAGCCCCTATCCGACGCTAACCGTGGAAATAAGATTACCTCCCGTCTCTGACGACTTCTTAAGTTCTTGACCGAGCTATCTGTTCACTGTACAACGTCATCCTCCTTGTTACCTTCATATAGTATCACTCCTTTCCTTCATTTTATTCCTTCATCAATCTTCATCTCGTTGCTTCACATCATGGCCAACCCGATCATGACCCTCTTACAGTCGTTTCCCATCCCCACTGTCGACAAGCCATTTGGTGTGCACCTATGGCCCCTTTTCAGCAAAGCCTTCGAGCTCGTTGCCGGCTATCCTGCTGATGACTTCCAATTTGTTGTCGGGAAGACGCCGATGTCGACATTGAAGGAGACTTCAATCTTCGTGGCCGTCTATTACACGATCATTTTCGGTGGCCGAGCACTCCGACAGAACCGAGAGCCCCTGAAGCTAAAATCTCTGTTCCTAATTCACAACTTTTGTCTCACAGCTATCAGCGCCATCTTACTCGCGCTTTATATTGAAGAGCTTCTGCCTACTCTTGTCAGAAAAGGTATTTTCTACGCTATTTGCGATCTTGATGGTGGATGGACTCAGCATTTGGTTGTTCTCTACTATGTGAGTTGGACCGCAAAGCAGGTGCCCGCAGGACACTAACATGCATCAGTTGACTTATTTGACTAAATATCTCGAACTTCTCGACACGGTCTTCCTCTTTCTCAAGAAAAAACCTCTGACCTTCCTCCATTGCTACCACCATGGCGCCACAGCTGTTCTCTGCTACACCCAACTCATCGGCTCCACCTCCGTCTCCTGGGTCCCTATCTCGCTAAACCTTACTGTCCACGTCGTCATGTACTGGTACTACTTCCAATCCGCTCGCAGTATTCGTATCTGGTGGAAAGAGTGGGTCACCCGCCTCCAAATCATCCAATTCGTCATCGATCTTGGCTTTGTCTATTTCGCATCCTACACCTATTTCGTATCGACATATTTCCCCTGGTTGCCAAACTCTGGTAAGTGTGCGGGAGAAGAATTTGCTGCCTTTGCTGGAATGGGAGTTTTGAGCTCTTATTTGGTACTGTTTGTCTTGTTTTATGCAGCGACGTATAAGAAGGACGGCAAGCCGAGTACAAGGAAGACTCTGCGACGGATGTCCCAGGCGGAGGCTTTGGCGCCGCATATTGCTGCGGAGGTGTTTAATGGAAAGGCTAGTGGTGTTGATACTCGTGATCTTTTGCCTCGATCTCGAAAGATTTGAGTGCAAACTGAAAGGGCATGGGCTTCCGAAGACTGTATTTATATGGACATCCTGTAATAAACTCAAATGGAGATGAAAACATTGATAGTTGCAGCTCCCTGGGAAGATAATCAACGGATTTTAATTATGGGTGTACTCAAATGCCCCTAGTTTTTCACTCTGTTTTTATTTCTCATGAGGATCTGATTATTCACACTATCTTAGGTTTTGATTAAATCATAGATTTAGGCAAACTACATTTCTATCAATGGCTATTGAGATAGCAGAAGCGTCTAGATGCCAAACTAAAACCAAAGCCATCCTACCCCGATATGCTGATCTCGCAAGTCCCCCGGGCGTCAATGAGACGCGAACCCTGAAATATCCATGAAAACGGTTCTATTCTGGTTTCTAGCGCGGCACCACGAACTCCCATTGAGCCACCTCAGATATTATTCAGATCTATGCGGTGGGTTTTAGCCTATCTTGGTTGCCCAGCTGCAGGCGCAAGAACCCGAAAAGTTATTTACTAATCTAAAGCGACCGTTTACCTGAGAATGAATAAAATGATCGCATGACAAGCGATGCTGAACTCGCTAGAATATTTCAGGATCTGACTATTCCAAGTCTGAAATTAGCTCAATATTTCCTTCGATTCCCTCGAGGAAGCTCCTTAGTTCAATTTCATTTTGGAGCTAATAGCTATCCTGACTCCTGAGGACAGCTCCATGACTGCGGCCGACAACGTCTTCACTTTCTGCGGAAGATCGCGCTAGTATTAAGCATCCTGTGCTTGATTATAGTGCCTTTTGGTTTGGTTATAATCCAGGCGAGTCAAGAACCGCATCATGCGGACTACTCAATCTCGAATCTCTTACAGCAGTGTTTTCCGATAAGCACGACGGGTTCGATCTGGTTTTAAATGAGGCTAGGAGGAATCCAGGCATGTTTTAGCCTTGGCATATCAAGAAGAATGGAAAACCAAAACTGTGGATGCAAAAGCAAGAAAGTAGCGCCTCCTATTGGTAACTCATAAGTAAGGCAGACTTGAAGAAAGATGATGAGGGAGAGGACTTGCAGGATGAATCTTCACAGCTCCGTGTGACAGCTCAAGGTGGGGGGGAGGTTCCGGTGGTGAGGCGAATTTTGAAGCGTGGTTATTTCAAAGAAAAAACTATTCAATTTTTTTATTTTTAGAGATAGCTCTTATGCAATTCCATTTAATGTTCCCTATGAACTCGTTTAGATTCGAGAACAGGCGAATATTGCCAAGCCTATGTAAGATTACCTCCAGCCTGAGCAAGCATACCACCTCAACCCCCCTCTCATAGGCCGCTCTGAGTAAAGTCACATAGTCCATAGATTGGCTGTATTGGATCTCCCCAAAGCGATCAGGAATAAATACTGCTAGGTACAGCCGAAGACTCAAATTTATGGGGTGAGTCACGCCGTTGCTGCATCTGCGAAGCTGAGACTAGTAGTGGCTGTGTTTGCTAGCGCTTCTGAAATCAACAAATATTTGACCTACGATTTGATTCCCTGACCATCACCTACTGCTCAGTGATAAATATCAAAAGACAAAAAGCCCAATACTTGAAACCAAAAACGGACACCTCGCCAAAATTATCACCGTCACCATCACCATCACTATCCACCCTCCCACTCACTCTCTCATCACCAGTACACACCATCTCCTCCCTCCTCTCGCACACAGAATGCTCAGATCTCATTAAGACCTACACCTCCCTCGTCCCCTCCAACGTAACGCCCGACACCATCCGCGATCGCGAAGCCTTCAATTCCCCAGAATTAGCCGCTAAACTTTGGAGGCGCTTGATTCCTTTCTATCAAAATGACAGGATCGTAGATGAAGAGGGTGTTGTGTGGGTTGCTGAGGGGCTGAATGAGAAATTTAGGCTGTGCAGGTATTTGAAAGGTTAGTTGAGAGAAGAAAAATGAAAAGGGGGAGGTTGCTAATAGACGAGATAGGAAGAAAGTTCTCTCCACATTTCGATGGGACATATACCGCCTCAGTAAATCTGCAGAGTTTTGCCAGCGTAAACATTTATCTCTCTGACGTACCCTCTGCTCACGGCGGCGCAACACGCATCTTGCAACCTGGGCTCGCCCATGTCCGTCCGGACACTGTCCTAGCCAAAATCCAGCCAGTAGAAGGCATGGCAGCGGTTTTCCATCACGAAATCTAGCATGATGGCGAGGAATTGCTGGAAGGGATCAAGTATTTGTTGAGAACGGATGTGATGTATAGGAGGGAGACGGAGTTTGATTTTGAGGCCTGGGGAGAGGGGAAGGGTGAGGAGGAAAAGGGAAAGAAGGCGTTGGAGATTGCGATGAGGTTGGAGGATAGTGGGAAGAGTTATGAGGCGGTAAGGTGGTATAAGAGGGCTTTTAGGCTGTGGCCGAGTTTAGGGTAGGATAGTGAAGGATAGAAGTATGAATCAGGCTGCTAGATGCGCCACGTTTAGCAAGAGCGGATTGAGCTCTCAACCTTCGACATGATCGCTTGCTATATATACTTTTCTTCTCTGATTATGATTTCGTAAGTAACGAAGCTGATGGAAAGGAAAGGAAAGGAATATGGATTGGCGATAAGTAGTTGGGCAGCCAGGATCATGATAGATTCACGCTCCCAAATCGTAGATATTGAGCGGTTTAACTCAACTCGAACGCAATCGTTCCAGTAGCTTTGAGTGCTCAACTCAAACCCAGATAGCAAGAAACGGAATGTGCATAAGCAAATGGAGGAAAGCCAGAAATTTAGAAAAGACAAGAAAGCTGGGGGTCAAGAGAACAGTGAACCTGACTGAATCCCAGTGATTACCAGGAAATGAAGCATTATAGCTGTGAGGATTCATTCCGCCCAATTGCTTTTGTATATCCCAAGCCAAACTCCATCGCCATGCCAACAAAATGTCACCGCCAGCCTCGCGATCCGTGTTCTTATCTCCTAAAAAGGCTTCGCAACCTTTCTCAATTCACTTGCCCCCGACTGGGGATCCTTATATTCTTTCCAAGAAACCGGATACATCGCATTCCCCGCCTCGCTCGTCGCCATAATGACACCGAGATTATTGCTTGCCGTAGAAAGATAGTAATTTGACTGATCACCCAAAGAAATCTGAAATGCATCAGCAATTACTTATGTGATCCCCACGAGAAAGGAAAACTCACCACCACAGCTCGCACGATATCTCCCGGCCTAAAGCTCTCAAAGATCTTCACCTTGTCCTTTTCCGTAGCCCTCACATCCTGCATCCGGATTAAGCCCTGCCATTCCCCATCTAGCACCGTCTCCCCAACCACCAAAATCGCAACACTTGCTTGGCGGGGCGCAATTCTCGTCACTCTGCACAAGACCGTGCTGTTGACTTCTGGCAGAATCTCAGCCTTGCTCTTGTTTCCTTCTCCAGATGCAGATATATTTCTCGCGATGGACAATGTGGGGAGGGCAGCAGGAGCCGCGGGCGTAATCTTCGTCAATCGCTTCTGCGGCCCTGTTGGCTTGGGAGGAAGTGTTTTCGTAATAGGTCCGAGAATGGAGGCGTAGAGGTGAGCGGCATGGATATGCGTACCCGGACCTGGCAGATACTCGCTCGTTGCACCAAGGAGCTGCCCTGGGACTGCTACTGAAGCCATTGTAGTACTGCTCAAGATGTCTGTTTGCTGCTGAGTTGTATTGGGGATGAGGTTAGAAAAGAATTCCTGGGGGAAGGTTAGCCGAGTGCTTAGAGTGGCCTATCCCGGATGATAGGCTCAAGGTTCAAGATGCGGGGCTCTTGGCATCCTGATTACGATGAACCACTCCGCTGGGAGTACGAACCCCACGCCGCCCCGCTCTCAGGAGGAGGGGTACGAAAGCAAAGGCGGAGCGGAGTTGGTGGGGTGACTTCATAGCTCGTGCTTGGTTACATGGTTGCGAAAAGAGGAGGTGTTGCCCCAAGCCTTCAATAGAAAACCCTATCTACCTATCTAGAACTTTCAGTTCATCCGAATTTACTCAATTTAAGTTGGGGATTGAAGAGCAACACCATGTCAGCTAAACACTTTATCAACGATCCTACGCAGCTAGTCAACACGGCCTTACATGCGTTGACCTTGACCAACCCCTCAGTTGCCCTCGATGCTCCCAACAAAATCGTCTACCGCCGACCGGGCCATACACCACAAGTTGATATCATCTCTGGTGGTGGATCTGGTCATGAACCTTCCTTTGGAGCTTTTGTCGGCCAAGGCCTGCTCTCAGCAGCTGTTGCTGGCACAATCTTTGCCTCGCCATCAGCTGAGCAGATTCGGAGAGCCGTGATGTCACGAGTTGATGGGTCAAAAGGAATTCTCGTCACAGTCATGAATTATACTGGTGATGTGCTGAATTTCGGCATGGCGGTTGAGAAAGCTAAAGCAGCTGGCTTAAAAGTTGAGATGCTGGTTGTTGGCGATGATGTTGGAGTTGGAAGAGAGAAAGCTGGAAAAGTTGGCAGAAGAGGCATTGCGGGGACAGTGTTGGTGCTGAAGATTGCTGGAGCCTTGGCAGCTCACGGTGCGAGTTTGGAGAATGTGTTCAAGGTGGCAAAATTGACGTCGGATAATTTAGTCAGTGTTGGGGCTAGTTTGGAACATGTCCATGTACCTGGGCGTGCTCCGATTGACCCAAAATCAGAGGAAGCGCTGGGTGAGAAGGAAGTGGAGGTCGGGATGGGGATTCACAATGAAGCTGGCAGTGAGAGAGCGGTTGTTGAACTGCCAGAGTTGGTGAAGACGATGTTAGGTCAGATGCTAGATGAGAAGGATAAAGACCGAGCTTTCTTGAAGGTCAATTCCAACGAAGTTGTGCTTCTGATCAACAATCTTGGTGGAGTCAGTATTCTCGAGCTTGGAGGCATCACAACTGAGGTTGTGAGCCAACTGGAGAAGACCTACAACATCAAGCCAGTACGGATTTTAGCTGGAACCTACATGACTAGTTTGAATGGGCTGGGCTTCAGTATCTCGATCCTCAATGTTGTAAATACAGATATCGGAGGACCAAGTATGTTGCAATTGCTTGATGCACCATCCGAAGCTGCTGGATGGGCTGCGCCAATCAAGAAGGAAACTTGGGAGGGAAAATCCACTCAAACTCGGGAGAGTGCTGCAAATGGAAAAGAAGAGGTCAAACCCAGCGGGTTGACAATTGACCCCACAGCGACTAAGACAGCCTTGACAACTGGTTTGGAACGAGTCATTGCTGCAGAACCTGAAGTCACTCGATTCGACACTGTCGTTGGTGACGGAGATTGTGGCATTGGGCTAAAGCGTGGTGCTGAAGGTATGTCCCCAACCCCTATGTATTTCAATCTCATTGACAAAAAACAGCCGTTCTCAAACTCCTCTCCTCAGAAAAGCTCTCGGGTGATGCCGTGATTGACCTCAGTAGTATCGTCTCCGTCGTCGAAGAAAACATGGACGGCACCTCCGGCGCCATCTACGCCATCTACCTGAACTCGCTCGCCCATTCTCTCCGCGCCTCTCCCCCTGGTGCCTCCACCTCTAAAACCTGGGCCTCGGCACTTCAGTCCGCATCCAAGTCTCTCGCCACCTACACCCCCGCCCAACCCGGTGATCGCACTCTAGTTGACGCATTGCAGCCATTTGTAGAGACGTTGGCAGAGACAGGGGATCTAAAGGAAGCAGCATTGGCGAGTAGGAAAGGCGCTGAAGGCACGAAGGGAATGAAGGCTAGTTTGGGGAGGACCGTATATGTTGGTGGGAAGGGCTTTGAACAGGTTCCGGATCCGGGAGCGTGGGGGCTGAGTGAGTTTTTCTTGGGGTTGGCGGGGATTAGGGGAAGGGAAGAAGATTATGAGATGGTTTGAGAGAGAGGAGCAACGGATGGTTACAAGTTTGATGGGTGCTTGTGGTCGTAATTGAGAAATTAGTTCTGCTTTACTTTCTGAAATATGCTAAGTACAGTACACTCAGCATTTTTTGCTCTTGCTCTTCTTTCATTTCGAAAAGGCTATTCGACTATTCAGTAAATATTTCCATAATTTCACAATATCATGGTCAATGACCCAGCCAATGCTAAATAATTGCTTGCTCTGCAAGTTTACAAACCCAGCAGAATACGGTTGCCTAAAACGGCTAGTCCAAATTCGCTTAGTAAAGGGGGCTGTTTAACGAAGGATGAGGAGGAGAAATTTTAACACTCCAAATTTTGTTAGTTGTGCCACATTCCCCCTCTCAACCCTGTTCCCTATCTCGTTGCATATTTCGTTGCAAGTCGGGCCTTCCTAATTGGCCAGAACTTGGCAGGAGCTCTGTATTTGTTGCTAGTCGGAGGAAGCAGATGCTTTTATTCATCTGTGAGGATATGTTTGTTGCATGTCGAGCATTCAATACGATTTCTTGAATAGCCAGGGTTAAAAAGAGAGAACAGACTATTGCACATCGGGTATTCCATGCGATTTCCTAAATAGCCAAACTTAAGAACAGATAGCATACTGTTGCATATCGGGCATTCCATACGATTTCCTAAATAGCCAGGGTTAAAATGAGATAGCAAACTGTTGCATATCGGGTATTCCATACGATTTCCTCAATAGCCAGGTTAAAATGAGATAGCAAACTGTTGCATATCGGGCATTCAATACGATTTCACAAATGGCCAGGGTTAAAATAAGATAGCAAACTGTTGCATATCGGACAAGCCTGTAATATCACTCTTCTCCACCTATTTACATGTCCTGATGCAAGTCGGGCAACCTTACCTTCTCTTTATTGACTAGATATAAGCAGCAATCCTAGTCTGTCGCACGTCAGGTAGAGCTGCTGCTTTTATTGTCCTCTTAATTAGAAAAATCGTTGCAAGTGGAATAGCCATGTCAGTTCTTCATTGGCCACATCTAAGTATAGATGATAGTTTGTTGCATATCGGGCATATCGCATATTTTCATTTTCTTAATTGATATTAGATTCGTCGCAAGTCGGACACTCATGAGCCTCCCCAATTGGGTGGAAATTGGTAGGAATCTTGGACTGTTGCATTTCGGGGAGGGCAGCTGCTTTATTCTAGTAGAAAACCACATTGCATATATATTGCAAGTTAGACTCCTACTAGGCTCTTGCCATTGGTAGAACTTAGTATAAACCCCTGAATACTGAGGTAAGTAGTTGCATGTTAGGTAAGCCTGCTGATTTTATTTTCCTACTCCTGCTATATTAAGGCAACATAGCTATTGCACAACTTGCGTAATAGCTACTCTATTATTGCGCAGCGCGACTCAAGAGCCTAGGATTGTTGTATGCTCACATAGCTGCTTTTACGCCTACTAAGAATATATAAAAAGAAATGATAAGACTCAACTTCTTGGTTCTCATATAGATTCATTGCAATTGCTCGCGCCGATGTTCCCCTAATGTGGAACGTAAATCTAAAGAGTAAGAAGAGAGTGTATTGGTAGAGCCTTTTCTTCAATTTGTTTCTGGGGAGTCTAAAGATATTACTACCTTTTGAGAGCATACTAGCAGCATCTTGGCTAGTAAAAGGTAGTATTCGAAAGTCAGAAAGATGATATCGAAAAAGAGCATTGGCATTTTGAGAAGGTAATAATCTAACATAGGAAAGGGCAAGGTGTGTAAGTAGAAAGGCTAAGAGAGTGAAAGAAGGGTCATCTTCTTACTTTATGATATTGTATTTTGGCAAAACGGAATCCATACCTGGTTAGTTTAATAACCTTTAGTCGATATAATGAGATGATTAGAAATTCGTTAGGCAGAGTCACAGATCCTCTAAAAGCCCCCAGGCTGGAGAACGGGACTTCCAATCCCAGGTGTTTCCGCTTTGTTTGGGAAAAATTGAATTATTTACTAGAGTAAATTGGCTCCGAATCTGTTCAAATTTCAGCCCAAAGTTAATTACAATAGATTATCTCATCTTAGAAAATGATGTCTTTCCACCACACTACGGCAGATTATGCTGGACGGAAAATGGCAGAGTTTCCCTCGCGCCGATGTCAGTGCTTCCGGATTCAGTAGTCACCTGCTTGAGATTGAAAAAATTTCGTCACATTACCTCGTCAACTCATTGCGGCTGTGGGAAGCATATCTCATCTCCTAGAGCCAGAGAATGTCTCGAGGCAGTTGGGCATGAGAATAGACCTACTGGATTTGCTGTTAAAAAGAACATTTAGTCGGAGGGAAGTAGGGCGGCGCTTGCTTTATCTTGCTGCTGAAATAGAACACGGCGGGTACGGCTCTCCAACACTATTATTCCTTTGGACATCCCTCAAAGAATAATTTCACTTTTCTGACTAGTGAAGGCCAAAGGAAGTTCCTAGATATAGGAATTTCCCTCCTTCTAGAAGAGTCGTTCAGGCTTACCCAAAACGAAAAAAACAATGTATGAGCGCCCTCCAGTTGATCCTATCTTTTGACTTGGCTCTGACCTTGCCACTGAATTACAGCCGATTCCCACGCCAACAATCACGATAATTGTTAGCATCACTTCGGTCATCAGTGCTGGCCTAGCCGTTATAAGTTATCTTAAAGAAATTCAGGAAGCTGGAACTACCCAAGATGCAGACTTCTTCTCTCTCTTTCGAGGCTCATTAATACAGGTATCCAGTACTGGGGCTATGATGCTTACTCTTTGAAATACTCATTTGAGAAAGCGTGCTTGGATTTACACTTAGACTCTTGCGGCTCTCGGGATTTTTCTTGCAGCTATGGCTGTGCCGGCGTATGTCCTGATCCCCACTAGGTAGAGCACATTACTCTCAGTTGCGAGTGGTCAATCTTTGGTCACGTTGCAACTGGTTTACTCGGTAGCTACTTGATTGTATATGGCCTGGGAGTGTTTATGGTGTGTTTTCTAATTGTCTCTCTTTGTCTCTAGAGGGACCATTTATCTGCGGCTAGAACCCATATTATTATTAGGTTAGTAAGTCCGTGCACCCCCATATGGGCCACCCCCCCATATGGGCCACCCAAAATAAGCGAATTTTTAGACTGCTACTTCTATAAAATATTTAAGTATTAAATCAACCCTAATTCTAATTACTTAATACTTTAATCCATTGATTTTCAAGTAATAATGCCTCGATATTCTAAACAAGATTTGCTTATAGCTTTAAATAACGTTGCAAATGGGAAGTCCTTGCGGCTTACTAGTCGAGAGTAGGGTATTCCACGAGCCACTCTTTATAATCGCAACTATGGCCGTATAGCACACCCAATTGCGGCCGAAAATCAGCAGAGACTATCAAAGGTACAAGAGGACTACTTATCTACTTGGGTTTTGGCCCAAGAAGCTCTAGGTGTTCCCTTAACCCATGGCTAAATTAGGCAATTTGCGAATCGAGTTCTTAAGGTTAAAGGAGACTATCAAAAGCTAGGAAAACGATGGATAGAGGGGTTCCTACGACGTAATCCTATTCTACGGACTAAGAGAGCTCGAAATATTGATTCTGTACGAGTTAATAGGGCTACAATTCCCATAATTAAGTCATAGTTCTAACTACTATCACTCCCTACCATTTCTGCTATCAAACCCGAAAATCGATATAATATAGACAAGTCAGGTATAATGGAAGGCTTCGGAGCAAATGGCCTAGTAGTAGGAAGCTCTAAGCGACGTTCTATTCAAAAGAAATAGCCTAGTTCTCGTTCTTAGACCTCTTTTATTAAATATGTTTCGGCGACTAGCAAAGCTCTTCTTCTATTAGTTATTTTCAAGGGAAAATCGGTCTAACAACAATAGTTTCCACTAGAACTACGCAAGCTAGTTAAATACAAGGGCTAGAAGTTTACAACTACTAAGAATGCATGGACTTCGGATGCTACTGCTATAGAATGGTTAAAAACGGTGTTTCTCCCTCAAACTACGACTTCTAAGCCTCGATTACTTATTTTAGACGGCCATGGAAGTCATGAAACCACTGATTTCATATACTTATGCTACCAGAATA
>JAPZPB010000108.1:44355-96464 GCA_037952635.1 Bryoglossum gracile | reverse complement strand
CTAGCACTAACGCCAGGTTATTCATGCTCACAAGCGTATCTGGGTGCTCCTTGCCTAGTGCCTTTATTCGTATTTGAAATCCCTCTTTATACCTTAGGCAGGCGGCATTATATCGGCCTTGAATATTGTCATACCTAGCGACCTTCTGTAGCAGATTGGCCCGCTGAAGAGCCATATCTTCAGCTTCAGGTAAATAACGAAGAGTAGCTAACGCATGAGAGAGAAGAACCTCGCAAGCTTTCAGGGTCTCGTGTTCTCCACTCGGGAAACTTTCTGCCATCAGCTTCAACGCCCTTTCTTGCCATTCCTCTTGTGTGCCCTTTAAGGCCAACCACGTCCAGGTTGACAAGTGTACTAGCCGATGAACTTCGAAGGTGGATCTATCTTTCTCTTCAGTTACTAAGGAGAATGCTTTAAGAACTCCAAGGGCTTTAATGAAGTCAATTCTACGCTCCCAGCCCTGTTGAAGGAGTGATTCTGGAATTGCTTGTCGATCCAAAATAGCTATAAGAGATAACAAGTCGGCAGCTCGTGGATTTTGTTTGGTGATATGATCGAAAGACAACTTCCATGTTCTCACAACAGAATTAACGCTCGCTGAGTCTCTGCGAAGGTCAGGTAAATCCTCAAACAAGTATTCTTGCAAATGAGAATCGTCCTTGACGAGCTCCTCGGTATATTCAGCCACGGTGATGCTGTTTTCCTTGATGAAAGCGGCCGCTTGAGTAATTGCAAGTGGTATAAAGCCGAGTTCTTTCAAAAGTATTTGAACTCTCGTTGTGCTCGAATTGTCTCCTTTTAGTATCTTAGATCGGAACAAGAGCTCTGCATCCTCAGGGCTAAATGGGTCGACCATGATCACTTCTCGATCAGTCAGTCTTTCTCCGACTCTCTTGTCGCGGGTTGTAATAATAATAGTACCATTCGAACTTCGGGGTAGGAAGTCGACGAAGCGCGGAGGTTTGAAAAACATATCGACATCGTCAGCGTTATCCAATGCAAGAAGCCATGGTCCGTTCTCCTCCCTGTGTAGCCAATTAACGAGGATGTCAATAGTGTCGAGCTTTGGATCATCAAATCCTGGGAGGCACAATTTCCGCGCAATGTCTTTGTAAGCTTGATTAAATCGATCTGGAGTACTTGCATGAACCCAAAAGACATGGCCGTTAAGGTGACGCTCTTTCCAGACGTAGCAGTACTCGATGGCGATTTGCGACTTCCTATTGATATGTTAACATATGATTTATGCATGGTGAACAAGACTTACCCAATGCCGCCAATACCACAAAGCGCAACTCGGCGTTGGGTTTTAATGCGATCATCAATGTCTTGAATGATGGTAGACCGACCCACGAACTTTTGATCTTGATCGAAGGGTACTAGAAAGGCTGGCTCTTTGATTGGCTTCACTTGAGGAAAGAGGACATGACCACCTAATTGAAACGTCAATAAGCTGTTCATATATTTCAAATTCTCTCTATTTATCACTGAAATTTCAACGTACATATTTGACCGATTGTCACGGACTCATGTTCTGACAATCTACCGGCCTTTCCCTGCATGCAGAGTATCTTCACAACCGAATCAATAGATTTAGAAACAAGTGGATCTCGTAGATAAGCTGCGGTATGACCTTTGATTTCCCCCATCTTTCCCCATTCTTCCAAAGATATAAGTCCAGCCCCGTGAGTAACACTAAATCGGAAATATATATCCTGGCGTTCAAGAAATCTCCGGGATAATCTGTTGGCGGTCTCCTCACAACTAGTTGCAATCTGCTTCAGAACCGTGATAAGTTCCAAAGGAAGGACCTTCTGGAATGCATCAGGCTTAGTGAGCCCGACAGTGCCTGGGTGGCCTGTGCCAATGCTAAGAATACAACCCACAGGTCGATCATCCCCGAAGACAAGTCTTGCTTCCTCCATGACCTCTTCAGCTGGATTGTTGCACTTGATCCCGGCATCCAGGAAGTCTTCCGCGATTTGACCCGGCTCCGCGATAGAAATTCTCTTGAAGAAAGTTGGCGCGGCTGTCGTAGCACGGGCAGCTTCCCAGATTGCACAATTTATTTCGGGGTTTTCGCGAACGTTATATGACCGGAATCGCCGAGGATGTTCCATGTTACTAGCCGCCACTGCACACACCATCCTACATCACGGTCAGTCTCTCGTTTATCTCTTTAAAATGAAGAAGTTATACGCTCGGCCTGTGCCCGTTGTCAATGCTTCATCAAACATTCTGAGGCTATCGTTTCCATTTGAGCCAGCAGCAACTACACGCTTCATTTCGACTTCAAGCGTTGATGCTTTAAAAGTACCATCTTGATGCCTGTATTTCTTATTTTTTTCCGAGAAGATCTTGCCAGCAATATTATTGTACTGTTCCAAGGCTTCCTTTGTGCTCATTCGGAGTCGACCGACCATAAGCGCGATCAATCTTCAACGCCATCAGCGACAGCCATTACATCTCCAAGAGTAAACTCACCCTCCAGTGCTTGTTCCACCAATGAGGTGGAAGTAATCGCAAGGTCGTGGGAGATCAGATAGCGCAAGGTCGTGCTGAACTCTCGACATGACCTCGTGCAGTATGAGGAGTTCTGAGACCCCGCGGATGCCCCCGCCGTCTCTTGGCGGATCAGCAAGCGGCTCTGAAGTTGGAGAGGAGTCTGTACCTAGAGCAAGCAGATTCACCGGGGGTTGGCTGTCACTAGATGTCATCTTGTGCATAGATTCTGCAGGAGCTGAGAGGAGGAGCAGTGTTTGTTGTTAAGAAGGATTGAGTGCTATACTTATCGTGAGCAAAGCACTGCTTCAGCCGTAAGGCTAACATCGCCCGAATTGTGGCAAGCCCTGCACCAACCAGAACGTCCAAAGCAGCCAATTGGTGGTTGCATCACAGTCGGAGCCATAACTACCTGCAGTATAGTCGGGAATAGGCTCAAAGAAATGCCGATCTGATATTCAAGCTTCACTCAGTAAGCCGAAATAGCTTACAAAAATAAGCGGCAGACCTGTCTGAAGGCTGCAAACTTGAATGTTTTGCAATAATACATGATTTAGATAAACATTAGGTTAAACTTTCAACTCCAGCTACAATGTTAATACACTCTAATTATCTGTCTGCTTTACCACTCATCACCTTGTTGCTCCACAGGACCACAGTCCACCCAGGCACTAAGACCAAAATAGTAAACTCAATCAACTCCGGCCAAAAAAGCTTATCTCGTTGCCAATATCTCTGCAAATCAAGCCACCTCGAGCTCCACTGTACTGTAAGTAGAGATTTACTGTATGCCCTCGGATGACATGTGAATTATGTGGAGATCCTCGCCTGGGGATCCCGGGAGCAGTTACTTACTGTAGAGTCCCAGGACCGTCCCGAGCCGCCCCCCCAGGTAACTCGATTGTTAAAGCAGCGCGAGACCCTAGTAAGCTAGCTATAAAGAGCAGTTTACCGCTTCGTTGTTAAATTGAGTAATATACTTTTAAAATCTAGATAACGCCAAAAGTCAATAAAACTACAAAGCTGTACACTAGCATTCGATATAAGAAGCAGAGTAAATAATAAATTCGTCTTTTTCACAGGGCTTGATAAGGAAGTAGTCGAAGGTTATGCTAGAGGTTACTGACTGCAGCAAAGTGAAGTTGAAAAATGCTGGGATGACCGGAAATATCAAACAGCAGTGATTTATCGCAGTAAATTACATAGTTGAAAGGCTTAATATTATGAATTCCGGGTACAACTCTTAAATTTCGGAATAGTAATCGAATAATAATAGTTTTGAAGAACGTAATTGAAATGGCCTTAGGAGGTATAAATCTAAGTTGGGTCTAAAGGAACAGCTGCACAAAATGGCAAGTGGGGTTGGAAAACTCGCGCAAGATTCAACATCACCTTTTGCTAATATAGTTTTGAGAATCTTTTTGCTACACAATTTTAACACCGCTTTTGAATACCCTTAGTGCATAATCTCCACCTGAGAAGTCGTCAATATAAAAATTAAGAGCTTTCAGCTAAACCTGAGTTCAAATAATAACTTAAGATTTTATTAAATGATAAATTGCCATGGTAATCGATCCAAGAAATCACGCTGCTTAACAAGCAGGCACGCAAAATATGCCAAGAACTAGGTTACATGACCAGAATCTTCAACGCGATGGGGCTGTCCTCGCTTTGGCCCTCATACCTAAGAAGTGAGAGAGCTTCATGTTCTGATTATCGCATCTACTATTTGCCTAAACGTGTTTTCGATTCATCAATTTCGCACAACATTTTTGTGCTACAGAAACTTGTGAAAGCTTTCCATGGTTCACAGCCAGCTTTCTCTTCTCACATTATACTCCATTGGAGTGATTCAATCGCCACAGCAAGTGGTTCAACGCATCTTATGTGTCTTGATTCCTGTTGCAACGCTAACTAAACACCCTCTTCAAATTCACTAAGCTTACTGTCACCCTGCCAAAGATCTTCAATATCTCAACTCGCTTACCCTACATAGCGAAGGGAAGCCACGGTTAAAATTCGCCATCATGCTGTCTTCACAACGCTTCCAAGTGAACTGCCTCCTCATTCTGCTCTCCCGACCTTGTCTTATCGCTAGCGCCAGGGTAAGTTCAACTTCTCCAGTATCAAAACGGGGTCCAGTTATAATCTCAAGCCAGCTCGTATCCCCCCAAACCCTCAACATCGACTTGACGATAGACAGGCACTCTCCTTACGCTCACGCTTCTCTGCGTTCGGCAGAATACAAGTTCATAGGCTAACAATTCATGCAGGAATGTCTCACCACAGCAGTACCTGCAATACCAACTTCTACTCCAAGGAGCATGGCAGGATGAAGAGACGACTTGAGTCAATGGCTGATGGAGCAAAGGACCCAGTCTATAACTGCCCATTTGGAATTTATAGCTCCGCAGCAGAGAGCCTAATAATATGGGAAGAGAATCAAGTGCCACAATCAAGTAGTCTAGACTCTAGCTCAACAAGTCAACTCTTTCGAAACTGTTCTGCTTCATGTAATTCTAGATCAAAAACACTAATCCACAAATTGAGTGTTTCAGTAAGAGATACACTGCTACTTCCCCACCGCCTCCTCCAGTATCTCCTGCGGGGTGCTGCTTGCTTCCACTTACTTCCCTACTCCTAGTAGCTCTCTGCTTCCATTCTCATCTTGAGGTCTGCTATTTCTTCTTACAAATGTATTCCCAGAAATTCCAGCTAAACCTAGAGATAAACCTAGGGGAAAATCTAGCATAAGTTTAGTTGAATAAAGTGCGTGATGTCCGAAATTGATTGTGTCTTGAATCTGCTACTTTATCACCATTACAATGGAAGCTTCTATCCTCACTTAAGCCACAGTCCCTTTGAAACCAGTAACATAGGTGGATATCTAACTTCAGGACAGTAATCTTAGCACAAATAGCGTTCCTGCAAAATCACCAACTAAAATAAAAAGCACAAGCCTCACAAAGGAGTATTAAGATATGTCTTGATTAGCAGCCTTGATTTTAGGTCTTGAATATTGTATGTAGTTTAGTTATTTTGAGCTGCAGATATTGCGCCACTATTTTCTGCCATTTATGTGATTATTGTTTTAGCACAGTAAGCTGAAAAGCTCTTCACTCTTATTGCATCGTACCTGTATTGCTCATGCCCTAATTGCTCACCCCCGAATAGCCTATTGCATCATATCTAGGCTAAAAATTAAGGTTACAACTCTAACATCCTGAGCTAGCAACTATAAAGCCTTGCAACTCTTCTCATTCCACAATTTTTCCTCCTTCATACAACAACAATCCTCCACCATCCAACATCATCTTTCAGAATGTCAGCCAACACCAACACCACCAACACCACCAACCCCGCTGGCCCCGCCGGCCACACCAACTCCTCGAACACCTCCAATACCTCCAACCCCTCCAACTCCTCTTCGGCATCCAAACCCTCTGCCTCCTCCAACCCCTCTTCGGCCTCCAACACCTCCACCCCCTCCAACCCCTTGTCGGCCTCCAATCCCTCCGACCCCTCCAACCCCACTCCGGCCTCCCAACCCTCCAACTTAGCCTCCACCTCTATCACCTCCAATCCCTCTGGCGCCTCCAACAACCCAGAAAGTGAATATCAAATCCCTGCAAAGAACTGTGTTGCACGTCCTCTTCCAGACTTGCGAGATGGTCAAAAGGAAAGCAGTGATATGTTTGTATGTCACCTTCACAGATTCTCATCTTCAAGTCTCCAAACTAATATCTATGTCTTCTCAGGGTCTTAGAGCACGTATTCAAAACGGAAAACAATTTCGCCCTTTCATGGCTCCTGAGAATACCAAATTCGGCAATCCTGCTGCAGTAGCAGCTGCTTATTTGGACGTCACTGGGATTATCAAGGCAGAGCCGTGCAAGCAATGTCTCCTTGGTGTTGGGCCTTTCCAAGCTTGTGTCATGGAGGTTGGTTTCTGCCAGAATGCTTGTTCAAACTGTCAATTTGGCAACAACAGTACACACTGCACCTTGAACAGTATGTAACCATTCTCCAAGCCCAGTGACGCTTTGAAGACTAGCTAACATCAATAATACAGACAATTCAGGAAGAATCACTGGGAAGGGACTCAAGCGTCTCAACGATAGCCAACGGAAAATGGCCAAGGAAAGAGGATACTAGATGGGCAGTGGGTCTTGAGATGGTTTGCTTGTTTTATTGCAAGGTTTTCTTTCTTTGGTAGCTGGAGGGGGGGAGGCGGGGAGTCAAACACATCAGCGATAAAGCTGATGAGCAGAATCAAAAAGCAAAGTCACCTTCAAAGCTCTCCAAATGGCAATAATCTCTTCTTTCCTTGCGTCCTAACCTGTTTTCACCTTCCCTCTAGAGTTGAAACTATGCAGGTCACTTTCTGCACAAGTCTTAATTCCAACTCTTGGCGTGCGGTTAAAGTGACAGATCTTATCGTCGTAACTTATTACTAGCCTTCCAGATTTCAGAATGAAATGCTAGGAAGTCTTTGCCCAATTATCAGAACAAAGTCTGCTTGCGACGAAAGCCCTCGTATACCGTATCTCGTAATGCGTATCCCCCCTTTCTTTGAAGGGCTCCAAAGCCCCCGCTTGTTGGCTTCCATGTGAGTTGAGAAATATTTTGCTGAGGTCAAAAGACATAAGAATTCGCTTTTATACTACTTCTTCCTTTCCCCTCACAGTGAAATTTGAGATTCTAAGATTTTTTATGTGAGGTGTGGTTCTTAAGTTATCCTAATTGCGAAGTGGAAGATTTCTTTAGAGCCTAATTATCGAATATGACACCGAAGCTCAGGAGACTTTAAATACTTACAAACCTTCGGGGTCTGAGATACAAGTGGACTCCTCTGATTAGACGACCTGAGGTAAAGAATCGTCAGCCCCCATAGGACTAGTCCGTCGTATGCCCCGCATCAACTTCTCTCTTCTTCAAAATTGTTGCTCTTACCCACATCACCTTCAAACTCGTTCTCGGAGACTAGGCTCCTGCTGGAGGCCTCGCTAAGACCAACCCCAGTACCTCCGTACCGATGTGGGGTTTGAGGAACTGATGCTGGTGTAATTCTAGACCGTTGCCCCTTGCTTTGCTTTTCTGGGCCGATCTTCAAGTTCTCTCTGCTTTTTGTATTCGTCCAGAGCCTTCCTCAGCGTGGTGTGGACATTTGGACTGTGGCTTATCTCGACGCTTCCCTCTTGTCTCTGAATACCCTCAACTGCCGATATCTCCTCTCGGCGTTGGAACCTCCAAGTCCAATCTCGCCTTATTGTGGCTAACCAGAATCAATCCCCAGCCTGAAACGACCCCAGCATAAGGCTGACTCCTCTACGCACTGAAGCTTGCTGCATTCCTAATTCAGCCACCCTTCCGCGCATCCCAGTCACAACTCAGGGGCGCGCGCAATGTCCACTCTCGGTTCACTCTCATCTGCACGCGTGCTCTCGCACCAACCTCGACCTTGCACCATGCTACGGCCGTACGAGCTATCCCCATTGCGCCCCAACACGAACTTATAAGATTTGACAATCTATGCGAAAGTGTTGCGATAAAGTATCCATGAGTTTTCTGCAACCCCCAGGACATCGGCATTGGGTAAGCTGCTTTCCCGGCAAAGGCGCAGCAACATACAGAATCCAGAACGACAGTGCCACGCCCCACGGACATCGCCAGGTCGTTGATTCGTTGTGGGTGGTGTTGTGGTGGCTTACTGCTTTGTCAGTCTGACAATCTCATTCCTGCGTGTGCCTGATACGAGGGTTTGATTTTTAGTTAAAGATCTCAGTGTGCGCTCCGGATGTCCTTGCCTCCTTTTCTTGGCTTTGTGAGTTTGGCCTTCTTGGTATCAAAAGTTACTTGGGTTCCTGCTTCATCATCGTTATTACTCAACTTCAGCCACTTCTACGGATGTACTGTACACCTCGGTAGTCGCGAGATACTGAGACATTTCTGTACTGTGGACATTGCTAAGCAGCTTACCCATATGCATCAATTCTGTTTTGCAATTCATCATGTTTAAAGAAGTCGTCTCGCTCGCCATTATCCTCGGCTTCATCCTCAACATTGCCTATGTTGACCACCCAAACACCACTTCATACACCGTCGCATTTGTTATCAGCCTTGCGTTTATCTCAACCTTCGTTCTCGCATACAATTTCTGGCCAGACTGGAGTCGGTACCGCAGAGTGAATGATGTGGAGGAGGATGATGAAGTGATGGTACCGGCGCAGAGGGAAAGGGCTGTTGGGTTGGTCAATGTGACTGTCAGCCGGGTCTTGAGTCTTGGAGCAGTGGAGGAAATGAAGGCGGCTGATCTTGAGAAGGGCAAAGTGGTTTCGCAGGAGCTAGGGTTGGAGGGGCCTGAATGCTGCGGGCGTTCCTCCCCATGATCATCGACAACGACTGAGACATTTTCGAAATTTGGATCAGCGGCCTAGAATTGGCACGGTACGATAAATCTCAACTGGCTTCCGAAAACCACAATACAACCCCAAGTCGACCCTATCACTACTATAATCACCCAGACAACCAACCTGAGATCGGCGACGACGGCACACTTGCCCATCTTATCTATCATACGCTCTCGAGCTACAGTTCAGTATCATAATGATAGTGTTCAGTAACAACACCCCACAGCAGACTCATCATTCACTACCATTGCCCATCGCCGACAACATCAGCTGCGATTTCGATCACTTACTGGACCAGATAAGACAGCCCGATGCCCTGGAATGTGCAGATCTACGAAATCGATGTGGTCTGGGAAAGACCAAGGAGTCGCTCGGCCCGCAAATAACTCTGGGGATGTTGAACGAAATCAACCGGGGTCGAGGGGCAACTAAACCACCTTTCCATTCTAGAAAGATATCCATCCTATACATAGAAAGCCATCATCAACCAACTGTTTGATCTGTCATTGCGCTGCGGTTAAGTTATTTCAAGACATATTATCCCCTCTTCGTTGTCTCAAATCACAGGGCGCCATCTCCTTTTCATCTGACTCCCTCCATGAAGCCCCAACTAACCCCCGTACAACCGAACCCATTCATTTACTTCCTCCTTCCCCCTCCCGAAACTACAACTTACAATGCCCCTTGCCGTACCAAAGAGTCCCATTCCAGTTACTTCTAACTTCCTCAAGCAGAATATCTCGTCAAAAGGAAAGCACGAATCAGCTACGAGATGCCCGAAACCAACCCCATCGAAGATCCTCTCCAAAACAGAAACAGCTGTCCAGCCTCAAGCCCCTTCCTCCACAAGATCGAACACACAAGCCTTTGCTGTACATCGCAAAGGAACCTCCATTCCGGAGAAATAATTTTTATTCCGGAGTTTATCTCAAAGGACACATCCTTGTACCCGACTGTCTTACACATCGCGGATGCACTCATGAGGGGATTGCAAACTTCCGCCACTTGATGCGCTCGCTCAGATCCTGTTGCATGTCCCAGAACAAACGCCTATTTCAGTGAACCTTCGATGAAAGAGATTCTCATCCTTGAATTTCATCGCAACGTCTCTTCCTTTCCCCCATCTGCCAAGGGGGCCCCGTTCCATGACCCAGTACAGTACTGCAATATACTCGTGTCTTCCTCTCCATCCAATCTGTATGCTCTCTTGGTCAACGGTTGACGGTTGACCCGCTCAAGGCCCAAGGTTTGTTGCGTACCATACTCCAGGAACGGGGGGCGCTGTTCCGGAGGTTACTTCGGACAAGACAAGCTTATCCATATCCAGGTAATGTCAACCACGGTCTACCCTCACGAGCAGAAGCAGACCAGGTGATTAAAAGGGACTCTTAATCCCTCAGCCAGAATCTGAATTGGAATGGTGTGAAGATTACATGAGTGAGGGGTGTGTGAGAAATTCGAAGGCTTTTGTTTGTTCTGGGAGGACGGTTGCCGGAGAGACAGACTGGCTGGATACTGGAAAGTCTTCCTCGTCAGTAGGGTAACGGTGTCTCAAAAAGCCAGAGCCCCAAGAAGAATCCCAGTCCAGCTTCCATTGCACACCAAATCTATGCTTCCCAGCAAAAGTCATATCCGTGGCTTTCCCAAGTCTCCCGCTTCTCTCTCGTTACTTCCCGCTACTGAATATCCTTTCTCTTGGAATTGTGTTCTTGACCTGAGAGCGGAGAAATGGTATGTCTCTAATAGCGATCTTACAATCCTAGCGAGCGAAACCGAAAAATTCGATGTAGGTTGCCAACTCCGTGGTAACGCTGATGTTCTTCTTGCGGATGACGATAGAATGGAGTTAAGGCGTCATGATGTGCAGTAGTATTTGGAGGCTGAAAACTAGGTCGCGAAGCTATAGGGGAGTCGGATTATGATTAAGAGGAGGCTTAAAATTCTTGCTTTCCTTTGTAGTATTACACGAAATTTCCCCGCCTCGTGGTGCAGATATAAAGTGGTAAACCTGGATATCTTACACAGGTTCAAGGAAGAGATTACCAAGGTCATTTATTTAATTAGATCTTTTGTTAAGGTTATTTCGTCGGCAATCTAAACACTTTACCTTCGTGGCCATAACGATGTTCAGCTGCCGGGTTTCGCTAATTCCTTAATTGAAGTTTCAAGCTCGAGTCGTCACCATCAATGGCAAGGATCACCTCCTTGGTCGTTTGGCCAGCACCGTTGCAAAGCAGTTGCTTAACGGCCAAAAGATCGTAGTTGTGCGCTTTGAGGCCTTGAACATCTCTGTATTCCCTGTTACAAGATATAGTAAGCCGTTTATTTCTTTTCTCGCCACTAGCTAGAAATTCCCTTAGAGCGAAGTCCGGAGGACTTCCTCCGCCTTCTCCCGCGTGGTGAGCCTCTTCCCACCGGGCCAGCGGGTCCAGCTTCAACAGGTCTTGGAATGTTGCAAAAGAAGCACCTGTCTCAGCCTTGTCTCAGCCTTGCATCGAGGCTTACAGTATCAGCCAACTGTAGTCCTCTTCTTCGGCATTCAACCCGATACCGCCTTCCACTCATCCTTCTACCGAGGAAGTCAAGTTGTCAACTCAACCTCCAAGCGCCATCCACTACCCCACACCAAGCTAATGATCTAGCAAGCCAACAATTCACGTGACTTCTCCTGCATAAATAAGTATTACCTTCCCGCAATCATTTATTTTCTTCTCGGATTCTTTCTTCTCTTCAAACTTCCTTTCTGAATTCAAAGAGTTTGGAGCGGGAATTTGCGTTGACTGCTATTGAGAAGTTTTGGTGAAGCGCGTCATACCCCGCCCGCATTCACGGCTTTGGAGGAAGCTGTGCTACATACAGTAGATTTCACGGCTCAACAGCTGTTCCATTCCAGCTTATAACCTCAAAACCTCAAAACCAGCCAGAATGTCACCCCCAACCTCCCGCCTCAAAAAGCTCACCGCCCATTTCCTCCCCTCCTCTACCTCCCCAGCAGCAGCCGATAACAGCGCCTACATCCATGATCACCATCTGCACACCCTCTCACCCACCTTCTTCCTGCCCCGCGCCGCCCAAATCGAGCCCGACGCTGAAGCCATCTACCACATCACCGCCAACGGAGCAGTCCTCCGGCGTTCATACATCGAATTTGCTGACCGAGCTCGTGGTCTCGGATATTTCATACTCAAGCACGGCTTCAAGAGAGTCGGTATTCTGGCTCCCAACACACCTGCTTTCCTAGAAAGTATCTTTGGGATCGCAGCAGCAGGAGCCGTGAACGTGAGTGTGAACTACCGTCTCAAACCCGAAGACGTCACGTATATCTTCACATTCTCCGAAGTCGACTGCATAATAGTCGACGAAGAATACCTACCCCTTCTCAGTGGCTTCCGCAAAGAAAACCCCTCCATCCCCTTCATCATCGACACTGACACCGACGCCACCTCGGGTCAACTCTCAGGTCCCTTCGACGAAGCGGTCCTTGAAGGTTTGACTTGGGATCACGAGCGTGGGGGGAAGGGATGGGAAGGCCTGCAAGCGCAGGCCGAAGATGAGGATGCGATGATCGCGATTCCGTTTACGAGTGGGACGACGGCGAAACCAAAGGGCGTGGTGTATACGCACCGTGGAGCTTACTTGGCCGCGCTCGGGAATGTGATTGAGAGTGGACTGAATTATCATAGTGGAAGGTGTGGGTATTTGTGGACGTTGCCGATGTTTCATGCTATGGGCTGGAGTGAGTACTCTTTTCTTTCTCCTTTTGGTCACGTTGCTTTCCTTTCCTCCTGGGACTTGCTTTCCTATTGCATACCTGGCCTTTTGTCCGAAGTCAGATATCTTACCCTTGAGAGCTGTTACTAAGGTCCATACTACCTCATTGACTCGGTTCACCGTAATTCTTAAAAGCTTTATTTCTCTCATATGGAGATCAAGGGGTGCTTTCAAGAGTTCCATTAGTCGACTAACAGGGTCAATGGGAGTTTTCAAGTTCCTCACTAACATGGCAACCAAGTCAATTGGTTCTTTCAAGTCTTGAAGAACTCTGATTCATGCTTATTTGCACTACCTCGTTATTTTCTAAAGCCAGTAATTGACTTCCACAGCTTTTCCCTGGGCCGTCACCGCAGTCAGAGGAACGCACTATTGCCTCCGCAAGATCGACTACGCCCTGATCTGGAGACTTCTCAAAGAGGAAAACATCACTCATTTCAACGCCGCTCCAACAGTCAACACTCTTCTCTGTGCCTCCCCTGCAGCAACAAAACTCGACCATCCCGTCCGCGTCACAGTCGCCGCCTCCCCACCAACAGCCCATCTGTTTGAACAAATGACAAACCTAAACCTCTACCCCGTTCACGTCTACGGACTGACCGAAACCTACGGCCCCATCACCAAAGGCTATCATATGCCAGTATGGGAAACCCTCCCATTAAAGGAGAAATACGCTCGTATGGCCCGACAAGGCCACGGTTTCATCACCGGTCTTCCGATTCGAATTATCAAGCCTGATCAGCCAGGCGGGGTTATGGTTGATGTGAAGAAAGATGGGAAAGAGATTGGGGAGATTGTTTTCTTCGGGAATATTTGCGCGAAGGGATACCTGAAGGATGACGAGGCGACGAAAAAATTGTTTATGGGGGGCGGCTTGCATAGTGGGGATTTGGCGGTTTGGCACGAGGATGGGAGTGCGCAGATTTTGGACCGGCAGAAGGATATTATTATTTCGGGTTTGTTCCCCCTTTCCCCTCTCTTCTCTCCTTCCCTTTCCTCCCCTCACTCTCTCTCTCACAAATACTAACTCCATAACAGGAGGCGAGAACATCTCCTCCGTGGCCCTCGAGTCAATGCTAGTCCAACACCCCTCCGTCCTCGAAGCCGGCGTGGTCTCAGTTGCAGACTCACACTGGGGCGAGCGCCCCAAAGCCTTCATTACTCTCCAAGAAGGAAAGACCTTGAAAAGCGAAGAACTTATCGAATGGGCCAAACATGAGAGCTCCATTAGTAAGTTTATGGTGCCGCGAGAGGTGGAGGTTGTGGCGGAGTTACCAAAAACGAGTACGGGGAAGGTGAAGAAGAATGTTTTGAGGATGTGGGCGAAGGGAGATTATAGTGAGAAGTAAAATGGAGACTCGGAGAATGGAGAGGAAGAGCGTTTGTATATTTTTTACAAGGGCGTAGTGTACCTTGCATCATTTAGAAAAGGCGCTGATAGCTTGGATAAATACTCATTCATGACACATTTCAAGAAAAAAAATGCCCCATTCCACTGATCGCAAATATTACATCAAAGCTCGGATATTTAGAATCAACTAACAAGTAAATCACATGCATAAAAACCAAATATTTTTTTGGCTTTACTATTTTCCATCACATGCCCTTTCTTCAGGTGTCAACTACACTCCAAAAGATATCCCCCACCAAAGCCAGTTCCCGAATCTGAAGTAGCGATGAGTCCTATACCCCATTCTACAAACACTGCTCTAGACACAGTCTTGTGGGCAAGATATTCCGCTTCAGAAATCGTATAGTTTTACATCGTCAAAACCGACTCGAAAAATGCAAACCAACACGTGCTTTATATATTGAGATAAGTGCTCAAGCCGTTAATACCACTAGACTCAGAACCTCGGTTATGGTCTAGTGGTAGACAAGGCGACCCATCTCCGTCTTAAGAAGCAATGGGTGCGTGAAGACGTGGAAAATACTATGAAAGTGGTAATACACTTTCCCTTAATGGAGAAACCTCTCGGGGTTCCTGAGTTAAGTTTTGCCATTTTGTTCCCTTCTTTGACGCCCTGATGCTTTTTTTGGTTTTGGATGGGTAAAGTAGGAGGGAGGTTGTAGAGCGCGGTGTTTTGCCGGCGCCGAAGGCGAGGGGAGTAGGGGAGCTGTGAATAGCGATACAACTACTACAATTCAAAAGCGACGCTCTCACATTCTTCACCCCCTGCACTAATTCCAAGCAGTTAAGTCAATTCTCCCCTTTAAAGACTGCATAAAGTGTCACCCTACCCTTTGCATACGAAACGCATATATCATAGATAACACGACTAGAAGA
The DNA here is from genome assembly GCA_037952635.1 of Bryoglossum gracile. Taxonomy (NCBI): domain Eukaryota; kingdom Fungi; phylum Ascomycota; class Leotiomycetes; order Helotiales; family Bryoglossaceae; genus Bryoglossum; species Bryoglossum gracile. The sequence continues at coordinate 81,494 of JAPZPB010000108.1, read as the reverse complement.
GCTAAAAAATCTCAAAGGAGCGTATTCACACCTCTATAACCCAACTTCTCCCCAGCCATCTCAAATTTCTCACAACTGTATTTATCGTGTTTCCATACTAGCATAATCATCCAAATTCCTTACATACAACTATAAGTCGAACTTGCTGCATATTTTGCGCTATATATATTAAAGGCAGACTAGCGTATGGCTGGGCGAGTAATTATCGCGTTTGTGAGTATTGTAAATTTGCAATGTACCGTTTTTATCTCGTGGATGTAGTGCAATGGGAAAATATTCGGTTCTTGCGGGGCCTTTGGCAAAGGCTGTCGAAGCTCGTGGCTGCGGTGTTTGAAGCTACGTCTCGGGGAGTCGCAGTCGGAGTCGGTCCTATACAAATCACCTCTTCCACCTCCCTGAAATCTCAGTGATAATCTTTGACGTCTCAAAAGTATGTAGTGTAGACTGTATCTACAGCACCCTGGTTGGAGAAAGAAAGTTTGATATGTGGTGAAAGGTGGAATGTTCATGCTATTGATTCGAGGCTCTTTCTTGGGTTCCAGCCTCTTTTGTAGTTTGTGCTGGAGGCTGATCCGTGGCGCAGGGTGAAGCTTTCAGGTGATTTGATTCGAGGCTCTTACTTGTGTATTTCAGCCTCCATTGTTGTTTGTGATGGGGTTTGATACTTAAAGATGGCTTGATTTCTCTTCGAGCTGATTGATCATGCAGGGCTTTTTTTTCCCGGCGTGGGTCGGTTTAATGTCACATGAGAGCAAAACTGATACGAAATGGCATCTGAGTTTTTATTTCTCGAAATAACAGTCCCTAAACCCAAGAAGCTCTATTGAATGCCGAAATTCATCGTCACTGTTGACCCAAAGCCATCAGCGGCTAAATTAGCGAAGCATCAAAGGACGAAGCGAGCCCCTGACTGACCCTAACTCCACGATGACAGGTCCCCGAAACTCCCAGGATTTCCATGCTAGTATTGGAAATTACCTAAGACTCCAAGTCCCCATACCCCAGAAGCTCTAAAGCAATCGAAAATCCAGTAATGAAAATTCCTCCTCCAAATCCCCAGAACCATGATTGCTTGGTCCCAGCCCAGTGAAGGAGCAGCGGCCAAAGCAACCCCTCTTGCAACTTCGGTTGTTGAGCCCATCTCAAATTAGTTTCAGATAACGCGTGTGTATAAGATTATTGTTACAGCATTACGGTAATAGCATTTGCCCAATGTTACGTCAGCAGTAATCCGCAGATGACAGTCGAAGATAAATGGGTTGTGGCTCAGCCAGTGACCCTCACTCCTCAGCCATTCAAAACCCGTTGCCAGCCATCCACTTAACTTCTCTATGGCCATTGCTTGTAACTCTGCTGCGGGTGTGTACCTGTGTGTTTTGAGGCTGTTGACGACTGGCTGTACTGTACGCCTAAATCGCGCGCCAGAATGTTAGCATATATTATAGGATGTGAGCAAGGATGCTAGGTACAGTACCTTTTACCAATCGAACACTTGAACGCTCGCAGTGCTTAACCCAGCCCCAGGAATCCCTGACGGCCAAAGGCAATGCGAAGCTGGTTCCAGAGGATTCTCGACTTATTATGATATGATTTAGTCCATTCATGAACATGGTAACCCCCGGGTCCCTCTGCCAATATGCCTCCAGCTGCATAAGCATGAATGCATACTATGGTGCAACGAATACCCCTAAAACTCCCAAACCAAGAAGCTTCGGTTGCACCGAGCCAAGAGACATGATCGCTCTCTTCTGTATCGTACGGGGAGACGTGATACTCCTTCCTGATAAGCGGACATTAGATCTCGGACAGATAGCGGAGGAGAGCTCAAAGCAAGGTGAAAAGGGGGGTTGCAAGCTTACGTGACAATGATGACTTTGATCTTCTGATCTTTATCTTTCTGGGCACATTTACGTTTTTTGGTTTTCGCTCCCTTGGAAAGGCTTGCCTTGAAGTCATTGTTGAACTTTTGTGCCGAGGAAATAATTATACGCATGTTCCTCTCAAACTTGGCATACGTCTTGGGCGGACCATGCAGCCAGATTACCAGGAACCCGTAACGAATGACGAACATCCCCGCCTCACCTAGATCTCCCAATGGACCGGCTGGTTCAGGGCCGAGATCAAAGTAAGCCTGCCAGTCTGAGGGAACATCTGGGATCGGGAGGTTTTGGAAGTTTCGTGGGGGTTCACCTTCCTCCTGCTATGGGGTTGTTAGCCATTTTAACCAGAGTCGCGAAAGTAAACAGGAGTGTCCCGAGACTTACCTTAGGTTTAAAAGGTGATGGTCCCGCTGGCGGCTCCTGGCCCAGGGCGGGGAAGTCCCACGGGCTGCAGACCAAGGCTTGACTGGTGCCGTTTGACAGGTTGTTGACTTGGTTTCGTGAACACATGTTAATTGCTACTCAATTATGCTCCTTGTTTGAGTATTTTTGTGTACATATGGGTTAGAAAGCTCACGGAAAACTTCTATTTGATCGGTTGGTAGCGAATAATTATTAATGGCACAAGGGCAGTTGGCTCAGTTGCGGACAAGTTTATTGAAGTATATTGTCAAAAATAAACTCGTTTATCAAAGTCGACTCGGATTCGACTTTCTTTCTAGCTCAAATTTCTGCATCCTGCTCACTTTTTAAAGCCTGGATCCCCTTTAGCGAGTTCTCCTTTATTCAACTATTTCTTATTTGTTTCAGTGCTCTCGTCCTCCTCGAGAGTAGACTAGTACGAAAAAGCACACTGTTCAATGGATTTCGATACTGCTCATATGATCTCTTCGTCTACTTTGCCAACCTCGAGGCATCCACACTCAGGTGCAAACGGCGTGAGTCCAGCTCTTCCCGAAGGGGAATCCTTCGCAGCCTTTCTCTATGTACCGGATGACAGCTCAGAGCAACCACACATGTACTGCGAAGGTGGCTTCTACACGCTAATTTTAGGAGATGTCTTGCAGCAGCAAGCGGATGGTGAAAAGCAGCCGAGATACCGGATATTAAAAAAGCTAGGGAGTGGAGGTCTGCCACAGAGCGCGGCTAGCAAAATATCTCCTGAGCGACTTGTAAGTTCTCGCGATTCACTTTTGAGGACAGATCTAGAAATCACTAGCTACGGAATTCAAGAGGGTAAGTATGCCTCAAGATCAATGTCTCGCGAGTCGGGGGTCTTTGGCAAGAACAAGGAGGTTGCTCCTCTCAAAATTGTGCCAACTCCAAGGATGATATCGGTGCGCGATCCTCTGGGAATATTATCCGACTGCTTGATGATTTTGTTAGGTTTGGACTTAATGGAAAACACGACTGTCTGGTCATAGAACTGGTGGTCGGCTAAGTGGCTAAGTGGGTTTAAAGATTTCAAGCTTGGTACCCCTTTAAGAATGCCAAGATGTTACCTATGCTGTGTTGCTTAACGACCTTGAGTATCTCCATGAGCATTGAGTTGAACACGGAGGCAAGTATGAGTATTTTGGTTTGCTAACTGTGTGTTTAAAGAGAAATTGATCAGAGAGCGAAGTTATTTAGAACAAGTTAACTCTCCTAGATATCCATACCGGCAATATAGGATTAAGTATTCCAGGAATACAGAAGCCAGACGAAGGATAGATAACATTTTATTTCGGTCACCATGAATATACTGTGCCTTAATTATACCCCGAGATCACACCCGCCAGTACGACCCAAAATTCCCACGAGCTATACTCAAAGAGGTGTCTTTGATGGAGCTCATGAAGTATCAAAATACCCATTCTTTGGAAAAATGGAGCCTGAAAATCCTGGATTTTGGGAACTGTAAGTCAATCCACACACCAGGCAGCACCGTGAAACTTTACTAAATCCAGCAGCGTTTCTGCAAGGGGGTATTGACAAGCCACCACCCCGTACTCCTAGTTCTATCCAAGCCCCCGGGGTTGCCTTTTGGAAATTGTCCTAAGGGGAAGTGTGCTCGAATTAGGATATGAGAGTTGATATTTGGCAAGCCGCTTGCAAACTTCAAACTGACAATGCAAAGTTAGTGAGGGACGATCTATTGATCTCTCGGATGACAATTAAAATAGCCAATGGCGGCTAATTCTCATTTCAGCTTTACGAGTTAGGAGATCAACTTTCGACAACGCATGATTTCAAGATGGAGTTGGTGGCAAGTTGGCCTGGGAGAATTATTGCCGCTCTCGTCTAGGAGATCGAAGATAGGGAAACACAATAAATTTTTTGGAAAGCTCGGAACATGTTTGACTCCGCTTTGTGCATACCGTATTAATAGAGGGATAATGAAGATATCCCTAGTGCGGGGGGCTCCAAACGCCCCCAACGCCCAAGGCTAACATCGTGAGTCGTAATCCTAATCCTAATTAATAACCCTAAGTTGTTGCGTCGAAAAGAGCTTTTATGTCTGCGTTTTAGTGCCGTTGAGTTCTGGTGCGAGGTGCGGCGAGTATAATATTGAATGCTAGTACGCCAGGACACAGGCACGGTCTTATATCTTCCGGCTTCTCTCTTCACCTCACAGATGCAAATAAAAGTACATGAAGCGCTTCTCATGCGCCTCTGAAATTCGCCCCAGGTTTCTGAGGAGGAGTAAGCACTTACCTAAGCATTTTTTGTCAGTTTTCATTGGCCAGTTCGTTTATTCTGACATCTTACCTGCAATCATGAACCCAATCACAAAATACAGAAAACCTCAGCCTTATGAATTGCGTCGTTGCTTAGAGGCGCAGAGGTGCTGCGTCTTAGTGAGACTGCGCCGCAAGGCCCCAGGTACAGCTAACTTTCAAATAGAAAGCTCATGTCAAATCTCTCTTCCCTTGACCTCTCCTTTCCTCCTCCCTCTCTTGACTTCCCTCAATTCTTCCCTGGATCTCAGCTATCATACAATGCCTTCTCCTGAACCAGAGAGGCGGAAAAGACAATGTCGTCCCAAGACGAGAACCGGGTGTCAGACGTGCAAGTAAGCTCTACTTACCCCTCTTCAGAGAGCCCGATCACTAATTATAATTTAGGATTCGAAGAGTCAAATGCGATGAGACAAGGCCCTCATGCCGGCGTTGCTCGAGTACCGGCAGAAAATGCGACGGCTACATCCAAGATATTCAGGTATCCAACTCAGACGATAAGCAATCAGTTCAGATGATACAACGAATAGCTACACATCTGCCAGGAAGCAGTGCAGAGAAGCGGGGGTACCAATACTTCATACAACAGACAGCTCCCGAACTGTCAGGGTTCTATTCAGGGTCGTTCTGGGAGCACCTCATACTTCAAGCTAGTGCTTCGGAACCGGCTTTACGGCATGCTGTTGTTGCAATTGGGTCTTTGCACGAAGAGTTCAGGAATCGAAGGCTAAGCTATGATCCAGCGGCTGAGGGGCCCCACCTCGTTTTTGCGACAAATCAGTATTCGAAAGCGATTAGAGCTCTACGAAGATCACTAGCCTCCGGAAAGCAGACTTCTTTGGCAGCCCTAATGTCGTGTATTCTATTTGTCTGCTTCGACTCCATTGGAGGAAATTTCGATTCGGCAATGGTACATCTCCAAAGCGGTCTCAAAATACTCCGGGATATTAGGAAGCGGGGCGAGGAAATAAGCCCCCTTTTGAACGACGATATCGCTCCCATCTTCCTAAGACTAAGCATACAATCTATTCTATATATTGATACGAGAAGCACACCTGTACGGCGGTCTTTTGTGAACGAGCTAGGGTATGTTAACGCAGAGGAGCCTGAGATACCCGAAACTTTCGAAACGTTAGAAGAAGCACGCAAGAGCTTGAATCAAGGGGCGGATGGGCTCTTTAGGACATTCTATATGTGTGATGGTATGTGAGATCAGACTTTTGTTATCTCTCTCTGGAGACACCGTTCTAAAAGAAAGCAGGTGAAGTTCCAATGTCCGTGCAACCCCCTCAAGCACTCCCAATGCTCCACAAATATACAGCTCAAATATACGCCTGGAATTCCGCTTTCGAGAGATTCATGAACACGAAATCTACCTTTCTCAGCAGCAAAGCACTCCGTGGCTCTGCACTGCTCAAGATTCATGCTATGACCGCGAAGATCATGTCAGAAGTAACCCCTAGTATAGATGATCCCCGTCCACTTGGAGAAGTAGTAAATACTCCTGAAGCGTTCGAACCGTTCACAAAGGACTTCGAGATTATTGTGAATCTCGCAAAATCTATCGTCACAGCTAGCGAGCAAGACGTCAAAAGCGGCACAAGCGCACTCACTTTCTCCACGGATCTTGGTCTCATTGGACCTTTGTACTACGTATGCTGTCGATGTCAAGTCCAATCGATAAGGACAAAAGCTATCGAAATCATGGGCCGCTGTCCGAGGAGAGAGGGTATGTGGGATAGCGGTATTGGGGTGCGAATGGTGACAGAGTTCTGGAAGCTTGAAGAGAGGCATCGGGAACTGCAGGCGAATGGTGGAGGCATGATGGGTACGCAGATTCCTCTAGCCGCGGTTGTGGATTTGGAAATTTATGATGGAATGACTTGGGAATGGAAGTGGAAAGATCCATTTGACGCAGTCCTTTTGACAAGGGACAACACCCCTCCTGTATTGGAGGACTTTATGGACTTTATGGATGATAGGCATTGGTTGTATGGGTACGATGTAACGAACGCCCTGACAGCTGTTGACCCTTGGGTATGACCTTTAAGCCTGTGGTTAGGATAGCATATTCGTCAGACTTGTAAATAATAGAAACAATATATGAGCCTCGAACAGGTTTGCAATGAATTTTCTTGCTGTTTTGAATATATACCGATGTAAAAAGCATGTGCTCCTCCAATTCTGGTTTCCTGTGCCATCTGGAGTCGCTTGTCTTCTTGATCTTAATGCAAATATTTGGATACTGTACCTCCTAAGCCCTCGGGATCACGTACTCGTATTCGTACTGAGTGATCTTCGCCCAAGACGCGGGCTTTCAATCTCCAACCCCACCTCGGAATAGCATTCTCAGAATGCCGAGCTGGAAAAATAAAATGCACATCATCTACACTCTCCTCAGGCTGTGATTAACGCTCGAAGAGACATCTAGAATCCTCTCCCATAAATCTGCCCTCCTCAGGCTCTTCTCGTCGAGGACAACCGGCTTTCCTACCATCATCCGCATCTTGTTACCTCTGAAGATGGGCTGCTGCCTAGCCAGGAGGAGAAGTGGTACTTCTATATCTCAGACACCTCCACAACAAACCTCAAAGTCTCTTTCATGAGCCATCGGCCCATCCCTGCTTATTGAGTACCCTTTTGTTCTTTTTTGATATTGATTTTTGTCTCAGATTCTCTACTGATCTTTGGATTCGTGCTCAGGGGAAGGTGTAGCTAGAGCCAAACATCTGCTCGAGCAGGATATCGACAATGTCTATCTATAGGACATTCAAGCTTGTATTCTCGTGGGAAGCATGAGCTCCGCTAGCAGTGATGTGAGTATTTAAACAATTTCTATGGAGCAGCCAACAAGATGGCACAGCTTTTGATGCTCTCAGATCAGAGTGATTGATCGGTACTTTGGCTAGTGTGGGCATCGACCTTCCATGCCGCCTCGTGTTCAGTAGACCTGGACCCTAACTTCCCATGGATCAGCCTGGACCGCCGAATCAACATACGGATTCACCCTCCAGTCTGGCACCTTCACGTATTGAGCACCAGTGTGATTCTGGACAAATGGAACTTGTATTTGGCGATACACTTCAACGTTTTCCTCTCCTTGTTGTTCTCTGACTCCAGGGATCTTTTCAGAGACCATGGGGTCCTGCGATTCTTCCGAATCTATGTACTCTTCGAATTTGTCACTATCAGAACTGTGGTCGGATGTTTGCGTACCACTTGATACTTGTGTAAGCGGCAAGACTCGAATCTTCGGTTTTTTAACGGGACTCATGGATGCCCACCGACCGCAAACTGCGCAGGTTTGGCCGCCGTTGTGCACTGGAAGCTCCTGGAGAGACGCCTGGCAGCTTGGGAACGGGCAGTATCCCTCGGTAGCATCTAGGTCCTCTAGGACCATCATCATTGACAAATGGTCACCTTGCCTAACGCTATCACTCCACGTAGTTTCCTTCAAGAGTCTTCCGCCTTTTTCAAACATGATTAGGAACTGGCCCATTTCCACCCGAGATCTTCCTTGCTTGTTGGCGAAAATCACACGAAGCATACCATGGAAAGTTCCCCACTGCCGGCATAGCTGGTAAGGCAGTGCCAGATTCTCGCCCAAGGCATCAGTAAACCGTACAATAGGTAAATCAAGTCTCATCGGTAGAGAACCTTCCAGGCTGGCAAGGGTATTGTGTAGCCTGGTAAAGAGCCTTATCAACCTTTCCATCATCTCCCGCATTTCTCTGGTGAATCTAGTACACAGCTCAAACATTCTGCTCATTTGCTTGACGACAATTCGAAAGTACGCAATACCTGATGTTACTGCAGATAGTATGTCGATTGCAACAGTGAGAATGGAAGTGGTGCGTTCCTGTATGACACTGACCACCGCTTGAACATTACGGAGCTGACCTTGTTGTTCTTTTATTCGAGTGGTAGTGGAGTCGACCTTTGCTCCAAGGCCATGGAGCACAAATTCTTGGTTACTGAGCATGCTTTTTGACTCCAGTTGTGTTGTGAGCGATTCTGAGACCTCATCTCTCACTTCTTGAAGGAAGCTCTGATGGGCCAAGATTTTGCCTCCAAGTTCACTAACTGCTCTTTCCCTGTCGCACTCAGCCTTGCAGAGAGACCCAATTGTCTGGGTCATTAGAAGCAAATTGATGGTCGAGACATGGGAGGCAAGAGATGACCTCAGCTCGTTCACATCTTTCCTGTAAATCATCCTCCACTGCATCCTCCGCGGGAGTCCTTTGATCCTGTTGTTCAGAACATTGAATGTACCTAGACGACTTTCAAATTTTGCTATTTTGGAGAGAAATTCTTCCAACGGCCTTTGGCACATCATCGCCATCCCTCGAATAGCATTGAGTTGGAGTAGCTCATGTTTGGTAGGCCTTAAAGTTTCGAGTTGATGAAGGGCTCGGCTGAGAGCTTCAAGCTCAATGATGAGAGACTGGTATTCTGGAGCAGCTTCGCCATTCTGTAGAGAACATTGGGTTGTGTTTGTGCAAGAATGGGTCAGGAAACATACCACTCGTAGCTCGACTGTAATCTGACCTATCAACGTCCCCACAGCCAGAAAGTCTCCTACACCAATACCGAAAGGAATAGGCATGTCAAGTACTAGAGAAAATATTGAAACTTAGCCACGTAACTGAAATAATGGAACGTGGATGCAGTAGTGATATGAAGAAAGAGGTGAAAGTTCCAGCCTTGCTTAAAAGAACGTGGTGCTCGTTGTTCAACTAGCGGCGGCCAATGGAAACCCAAGTCCTAACATCGGATAGTTGTACGATGAACACAGAGATATGCAAGACTAAAGAGATTTCAATTGCGATATTCTGATATTTTCCTTGCACAGCACTGCAGTTGATAAGGATGTCGATATCACAGCTTCTTTTTTTAGTTTGCACTTGAGCTGGTCACATGACCCAGGATATCAAGGGACGGATGGACCAACACTAACTCAAACTCTGAGTGATATAAGCTCCATTTAGTATGATACTGTAGAAAGGATTGCTAAAAATGAAGAGGATCTCATACAAAGTAAGGTTCAGTAACAGCCTCAGGACTCTATGTGACGAAGAAATTGAGGTCATGTGAGGCTTAAATATATTTCCAAGACACTCCAAGTAATTTTTCCCTTAAAGGCTGGAACTAACTTACTCTCAAAGGGCTTTTCTGGAGTCCAGACCAAAATCAGACGGTTTCTGACACTTAAAAACATTCTGAGACGGGAAGGAAATCACATTCCTGCCAAGATATTATGTCCCTAAAATAGAAGTGAAGCCCACCACGGGCCATGATCTCCCTTTTCTTCCTTTTCTTCCTTTTCTACGAAGGTACTAACTTCGGTCCCACTAACTTCGTACAGGTGCATACAACGCACTGCAAAGCAGAACCAGTCCAGTACAAACCACGTTAAGTTATCGAAAAACAATCATCCCAGTCTCCTTCCCGAGTCTCTCGTCACCCTGATTCGTTGCGTGCGACCCAGATTTTCAGCTGGAACGCCATGTCTCAGCCTCGCAGCCATGGCTTTGCAGAACAGCACTCAAGGAGTCAAGCGACACAAGATCCACCCTCTTTCTTCTTCGTCTCCGCGTTGCTTTTCCTCTTCTCTACTCGGTCATAGGCTCGGTTAAGAAATGTGACCTTTCGGACGAAGCGTCTCCCAATCATTTCATACTGGGAGCTTCCCGAGCCTCGCCATAGCCTTTTTGGATTGACATTTTCGTCGCTCCAGGGAGCTAGTCTGCAAGTCACAAGCCGTGTAAGCATGTTCGCTCATAATCCCAAGTTCCCCATGCAAGTCGTGCGTTGTTTGTGTTCAGCCTGTTTTCCAACGTCGAGTTTTTGGTTCGGGTTCTAGCAAACTGCAGGATGGCTTTGATATTGAGGTATTCGGCCATTGCGGTCCTGGTGTCGTTGGTGAGGGGCTTTGCTATTGCTCCAATGCCGACGCAGACTTTAGGGGGTTCTGGGGAACCGATGAGGAGTGAGCCGACGGAGGCTCCTTCGTTTGACTTGGTGAAGAGGATGTTGGGGAAGCGGAACACGGGGACGGTTTGTACTCAGTGGACTATTCCTGGAGGTAAGTGATTACAGATAGAAGGGGATCCAATGCTGATTGCTACGCAGGTTATGGTCAGCCTGAATGCCCAGCCCAGGAAACTTGTTTATTTGAGAGCGCAAGTGATGGGTATCTCTATGAAGGATGCGGGGTCTCCACTGTGTCATACAATTTCATCACCCGTATGTTACTCTTGAAGTAAGTATATAGAAACACGTCTGACATGAATAGAATGCTGGGGTTGGCCTCAGACTCAACTGGGAACTGCTCCTATCAGTGAATTATACTGGTAAGCCTTGCCCCGCCCTCAAACCAAAATACGTCTCACAATCTTATAGTAGCGCGGCTGCACCTTGGTGCGGATACTATGCATTTATCTTCGCCGTCGGATATACTTACTACAATTATGGCTGCTATACTAGCTCATACGGTCTCTATGTCGAACTCTTGCAGGATGCCACATTTGGATCAGACACGACAACGACAAGCGCAGTTACCCTAGCTGGAGCAGATGGGTCGTTCATAACCACCACTGCCCCAGCATCAACAGTATATATCACCCAAACCCAATCAGCCCAGCCCACAAAACAAGCATCGACCACGCCAAGTACAAGCACCTCCAGCGGCAGCAATGGCAACTCGGGCTCCTCAAGCACAGTATCATCGGGCAGTTCTTCTGCAACGGGAGAATCATCCACTAACGGCACCTCCACCATAGGCTCGCACAAAAATTCCACAGGCCCTCCCCTCGGTCCCATCATCGGTGGAATCGTCGGCTGCATTGCACTGATCGCCATCCTAGGCTTTCTGGTCTGGTACTTCCTCCGCAAGTCGAGAAGAGAGAGAGCTGCCAATGCTGCCATCCAAGCTGCGGCCCGACAGCAGCAAGATGCTTTCCAACAATCGCAGAGGATATCCGAGTTGGGAGGCGATGGGAAGCCGAAGCCACCGAATGCTGGGGTTGCTGCTGCGATAGGGGCCTTTGCACCGGTTCCAGAGAAACCAGTCGCTAATGGAGGCGACCCGGGTGTATACCGGCCACAGCAACCAGTAGCAGTACAAAATCAGTCAGCGTATGTGGTGCCAGGAATACAGAGCCCAGGTAGCCAATCGCCTCCCCCACAATACCAACAGCCCACGACTCCAAGTACACTGGCACCGAGCCCAGGAGGGCGGTATAGCGAGATGGAACAACCCGGCAGGACGGCAAGTCCGCTGGTACCGAGTCCAGGGAGTCAATTTGCTCAGATGGACCCAGGACACGCACGAGTGAACTCGTTAGCTCCGACTTTGGCTTCGAGTCCGCAGACTCAGTACAGCGAGTTAGCCAACGGCGGCCAAAGAATGAGCCCAGCGCACATGGTCAGCCCCATAGGAACCATCGTTCATGGCGGGCACGCCTCAAATCCCATCACGGAACTCCCCGCCCGACATCAAGCTCAAGCTCAACCACAACCCTTCAATCCTCCCCCGAGCGAGCTCTCTCCCCAAAACCAGCCATACCAGCCCTACAGGCAGCATGCAAATGCAACCGAACTGGCGATTCAAAGTCAGGACCCAAGATTCAGTGGAGCGATGACAAATGAGTTGAGTGGTGAGGGGAGAGGAGGATGGTCGCCTCATGGCGGCCATGAGATGAGCGCAGCAAGTGGCGGCATTAATAGGCCAGTGGGGCAGCCGCCGAGGCAGAGTGGCGGGTTTGATATGAGTGGTGCGCCGATGAGTGAGGGGTTTCACGGACATGAGTTGGAGTAGGAGGCTGTTCGTTGATATGCGAGAGATGGCTTGTAGTTATGGCGTATATAATAATAGCTTAGTTATAGAGAAATAATTCGCAATACAAATAGAACATGTGGTGATGGAGGTGGAAAGAGTTTCTCATTTGATCTTTAGTTGAGAAATATAATTTTTTGATAGAGTTAGAAAAGATATACGCGCAAAGAGAAAAATCTTCAGTGGAGGGGTATTGAATCATGAAAGGTCTAATAGGAAGCTTTAGGGGAGTGCAAGACTTAGAGATTAACAGCGATAAAGTGAGAAGCTCCCACTTGCCACCCACGAACAATGACAGGACTTCTCAGGGCCATATTTCACTTCCGATAAGGGAAAATTCCCTGGAGTAGCGTGTACTTCCTTACATTACACCGAACTATCTCTTCAGATCCTTAACCTTGACCTCCCCGCCCCCCTGTCCCGTTTTCCCCTTCCCACTACCATTCTTCCCAAAACCCTCTACCCCCATCTCCCTCATACTCTTCTCCACCAGTTGTACAGCCTCCAAACACACATCACCACCTACTCTCCAACTCCTGAGCGGCACACCTTGCGAATCGAGGATTTCTTTGGCGCGTTTCCAGCGGCGTTTCCAGAGGTCGAGTTTTTTATTTACGGGGACAGAGGAGGGGTTGGAGGGGCGGTAGGATTCGTCATCTGAGGAATCGGTACTATTGTAGGATGAGACACGCTTGTTGACGGGATCGATGGAGGAGGTGCCGGTGCCACGGCGGGGTGGGGGAGGGGGTGGTTTTTCAGAGTTGACTGAGGAGGATTCGAATTGGGCGGAGTAGCCGCGGCCGGGCATGTAAGAGCGTACTTCGGGGAGGGCGTTGTATGCTGCTGATACCTTGTGGCGAGCGCTGGAGATGTAACTTTCTTCGGGTTTGGCGTTGAGACTGGATGAGCTGGTGGCTTGGGAAAGGGGATGAGACTGGGTGACATCCCTTTGTGGGAGAGGTTTGCGAGAGGGTGGAGGTAAAGGAGGGCTTCTGCCTGTGATAACAGGTGACTCTGACTGTACACTTGCGGTACTTGTTCCTCTGAGCGCCATAGGCTTAGAAGGTCGAGGTGGCGCTTGGTCGAGTCTCTCGGGCACCGACTTTCTCCTTGATGAGTCCAGGGCTTCAAATGCAGAAGAAGACCGAGGCATGACTTGTCTGTGGGATTGGTGAATATCTTCCTGAGGTTCATCATCGAAATCAATGAGGTTTCCCATCGTTGGTCCATCACTAGTCTGAAATTTTACTTCAGAGGTACCCCTCGGGGGAAGTTTGGGTCGAGAGTCGTTTGAAATACCTCGTGGGGGAAGTTTTGGTCTGGTTTCTGGTGTATCGGACACATCCAACTCCGACCTTGAGGTCATTCGACTGTCGCTCGAAGGATCCCTAGAAGCTGTTTCTCTGCCTCTACGGCCACCAAGAGGACCCATCGCCGAGTCAAAGAATCCTTGGGTATTTGGTGTAGTGACATCGCGAATGAATATTGCAAGAATCTTCCCGGGATTGGCCAAGACTACATCAGTGTATACTTCAAGATCAGCCTCACCGCTATCTCCAATGAGGATGAATTTTCGTTCCGGGAAGTCTCGCATAATCTTTTCGAGTGTGCCTTTCTTTCTCTCTGCTACAGGCTCAAAGATCCCTTGAAGCATACCGCTGTATTGCTTCAGATGATAGGATCCTGGAGGCAGCCCCGCCAACTGGAAGAAGCTCACTAGGACAGGGAAAAGCTGCCATGGAGAATTCGATACATAGTGGACACCAACTCCCATATCATATAGGGTGTTGTACCACTCCTTAACACCATCAATAGTGAGATCACCCAGGTCTCTAATGAAGGCGTTTCTGAAGATCTCTCGAGCTCCAGCACCAATCGAAGAGTGCTTAATTGTATCATCTACATCAGTGATGAGACTCACTCCCTTGGGCTCGGTGATCTTGACCTCTTCAGTAGCGGATAGATTTTCAGAAACAAGCACTCGTACATGAGTTGGTACAAACTCCAGAGCGGCCCTCACATTAAAATGCCCAGCTTCATTAGTGGTGACAGTCCTCGAAACTGAGGTTTTCTCGTCGTAGAAGAATATTGTTATTGCAGTCGAGACGAGCGGATTGGTCAAGAAAGGTCTCAAGCGAGCCATCAAATGCGAATTCGCTGTCGCAAGTTCTGCCTGAGTCATGTCCGCGGGTTGATTCCACGACGAACGTTTGTGAAGCTGGCCTGGACCAGGTGCATCGTCATTTAAGCGTGGAGTGCGGTTTCCAGGAGACCTCCTATCCCCATATATACTCTCCTCGTCTGATTCATCCCTCGGCCTCTCGCTGTAGCCTCCTTGCGAAGCAACTTTTTGCTCCCCTTGGCCTTTTCTCAAAATTTGTTCGGCTTCGTGAGTAATCTTCTCTTCTTCTCGCCGAGCTTCATGTTCCTTATGCCTTGCTATCAGCGATGATGGATCTGGACTGCCGTCTCTACTCGGTGCCTTGGGTGCCGGAATGCCGCTGAGCTGCCGTGCAAGTCCAATCAACAACCTATTCTTCCTAGTCATTGGGCCTCGGTGGGGAGAATAGAGCCAGCCTCGAACATCCACATCAACTATAGCTCTGTCATCCTCAAACTTCTGCCATTCTCTAGCCCAGTATTCGGCATTCCCAGGGCCATCCTCGTCGCTGCTGTATCCTTGAGATTGTCTCTGGGCATCCGGATTCGGAGGCTCCTTAGTATGTCTCCTCGCGTAAGAAGGGAACAAAACGAGCTGCTCATCCCCATGTGAGACGATAGCTACGTCTGGAAATGACCCTGGTATCCCCTTTGTATCCTCATCAAAATCTCCATTCCCAGATCCCCATTTCTCTTGGTATGACTGTTGATATGACTGCCGCATCTCATTTGCCGCCTTCAAGTAGCCCGAAAGCTTCTTCCGCCGCGCTCCTGGTTCTCTTGCTCCATTGCTATCACCACTGCCAAAGCCCGACATAGAACCAGACATGGTCAGCTTAGCCCGTTTCGTAATCTCATTGTCCTTATTGCTACCCTCGAACACTCTGCGTCCCCTTTTCCGGAGGATCTCTAAGATAGTCTTGCCTGCAGCCTTCTTCCTCTGACGCCTGACAATGTAATTGTAGATGTTCGACTGAGCCCGGTGCTTGAAGTATGGGAGCGTGTCGAATCGAAAACTTGTCAGACGCTCACGAGCTGTCTGCCGTGGGAAGGGGAAGAGGTAGCGAAGTAGACTTTGCCGGTGATGGGGATGGCCAACAGGTCTCGGTCGGGTTGGTGAAGGAGCCACGATTGAATACTTTCTGAGGTTGCGGGGAGCTGAGAGGGGCGAGGTTGCCTGGGACGCTGGGGTTTAGCGCTTATGCAAACAAGGTATGCTCAATGCGGCTGGATGAGGGACGGCAACGAGGTCTGATATATACACGAGGATGAAGAATTTTAAGACAGATGATTTGGGGCCATTATTATATTTGGGAGGCGTTGAAAATAATGAGTGTCGTCGTCTGCCAAGAAAATGTGACTGTAACAGCCCTGACGTAACAAGGTGTATTTTGGGCTTGTGTGGCTTTAAATACCCTGTCAGGAACAGTATCACCCAAGTTTACGTTGCATACAATCTTTAATTCGACAACATAGTTACACAAACGTGTTAACATTTGTTTAAAAGACCCTTCCGAAGGTCAGTTCCGAAGGAACTCATGAGGTTGAATTTGTCACTTGCTCTAGGTTAGTGGTCTAATAGCTAAGCATTCCATGCTCATCTATCTTTCGAAAGGCTATGTTCTCGCAAGTCAGTATAATGCCCTAAAACGCCTCTAACTCCAAAAGTCAACAAATAAAGCCCTATCATTTCATATATAGAATCACTCTGTCCTCCTCTATGTTCCCCTAACTTCCTCGATTATTATTCCTTCATAGCTTGCTCTGAGGTGTGCACATGCTCCCGACGAAAAGGCCTCTAGGCCTTCCTGCGTGTGGTCACTTGTTGCAAGTAGCTTGTCTTAGGATCTGGTTTCTCCGGACCACTCACTACCTGCTCTTAATGTTTCCAAACTTGTCTATCGCTTGTTAGTAAATTGGATGATCTTGCTGTGTAGATATCAGGGAACTTATAGCCAAGACTATCATCAGATAGGGGCAAAGAGCACGACAAAGTAGAGGGGAAGGAATTACAGCATTCTAAATATTCCTCAAAAACCGAGGGGAAAGATTTGCGTGAGGCGGAGCAAAACTCTAGATGCTGCAGTTGAAGAGGAGATTTTATTGCGGAAGAAACGAGAGGCAAGAATTGTACAAGGCAGAGGGAAAACCTCGAGACTATATTTGAAGGGGGAGGTGAACCAAAGTCGAGGAATGCATTCTAGCAACAACGGCGCAGCAGACACGATATATAGTACCCCACACTCCAATTTAGATTCAACATTATCTCCAACAAACTTCCGGGAGTCTACTGGATTGACTTGCAGCAAGCTGGGATTCTTCTCAGCCCTATCTCGGACCTTAAAGCCGCTACACACTGGTCTCAGTCCCCCGCAGTTCCAACACACGAACTGAAACGAAGAGAAAGTTAAGTACTATACCTCTACCAGAAAGGTGCTCTCCCTGCTCTACACCCGTCTCCAGACTCTTGGGACAGTCGAGACCCCAGCCGCTCCGTATTCAGACTTTGTGATGCTGTCTACTAACCACGAGACTCGAAATGCCAAATTCCAGCGAGAAGCGACTTCTCTGCTTGCAAATGCTGACCCAACAGGTCACGTAAGCCTCCCTAAGCCAGGGAGTTCCCGCTCCTTGATCCTGGAGTGCCTGATAGGCCTACAACTGTTCTGTTAGCATTGATATCTTGTTGAACGTTAACGATGGAAATACTGGAAAGAGCCACAGTGGACAACTGATCCACACGCCGAAAGAGAATTGGAAGGCGCTTGCAATGGAACGAATCGAAGTTGCGTGGAAAACATCGCAAGTGAGAAGTGCATGCAAGGAGTGGCGAATAACAATTCATTCTATGTTTGATTGAATCGTCTCGACATCTAATCGCAAACGAACCCGTAGTCGTTTCAATACCAACCAAAGCCACTCCGCCCACCCTCGTGTCGCCGAAAAGAGACTGGAAATACGGAACGCCACCTATCAAAACACCACACATTCACATTATCTGCCCGGGTCGCCCGCGCGAAAACCATTTCAGATATGCTAACAAACACAAATGCCCTTTCTTCGATCAGTCAGTCGCAGGAGGCGCCCTTGTGGACAAGCTGCTTCTCTTCCCTTCCGAGTCCCAGTGACCCGGAGCAGAAAGAACCAAACACCATCTAGCCGCCCGATGATACATTGTGCGAGAGAGACGAGAGAGAAGAAATCCCATAATGCCAACCACTCCGTTCCAGCCATGCACCCCGTTCCAGCATTGTTTCCAAGCGAGATCACCACGAAAGAGATTCCAATACCAGTTCTTTTTGGGAATAGTAGCATCTAATTTCTTCGTCGATCGTTTCGACTTGAGGGACCAAAATCCGGTTCGGGCAGAGTCTTCTTCACCTTTGGACCCTTGATTCCAAATTCTGCCATCAGTGACAAGTGATCACTAGGGAAATGGTAATTTGGAAATCCCGGGACGGTCTTCATATATTCAGGATCAACACGGCCAAGAAGAGAGGTGTTTTCGAGAGCATTAGTTGAGTACCAGATGTGATCGATAACACCTCGGAAACCCGGCGTGTAGTTCGTGAAAGGTACTGCATCAGGGGTCTTGTCGAGATTCGTGTATGCTGACCGTAAAGAGAATGGATGGTCCATGCCGTCTTTAGTGAAGTTTCCGTATTTGTTACCAAGAAGTTCAGGGTGGTCAGGTCTAACACTGCCTTTGGACAAGAGTTCAAATACACCAGATTCGGCAGTGGAGTTCTGATCTGCGCAAATAACCAATGGAATCTGGATCTTGCTTGAATATTCTTTCGATGGTTCGGGCGTTGGTGGAGGTGGGGCATCTGGATCCACATCCGCCTCTGGCAAAACATATGACTTCTTGTCCTTGCAGGCTGGCCATTTTGCGTACCTCTCGGCAAGTCTGTTTATCTCCCCTAGTAATATAGCCGTCTGAACAAGTTTCACATCACAGTAGGCCGGGTCCCAGAAAATGTGGGTGTTCGCAATAATTAACCGAGAGCCGGTAAGTCTGTTCTCAAAGAAGCATACTACACCAATATGATCTCTCGGCATAACCCTGTTGAAGATATCGTGCTGCTGTTTCATGTCTGGCCGGTTGATTGCGATGTTGGCAAAATCGATGAGCTGCTTGTCCAAAAGTATCCACTTGTTCGATTTGTAGAAGGTTGCACATCCATCCACATTCTTTGCCTGGGTCTCCTGCATTGTTCTAGATCGAGTCCGCGGCCAGAACACACCCTTATATTCCGAATATGCAAGCTTCATGCTGAAGTACTCTTTAAAGGTATCTGTGTCGACTTCCTGTAAACAGACAAAATCGGCATCCTGGGTCTGGATCTCCTGCAAAACTTGTTCTTTGCGATAGCCCCAATCTAGAGCCTGAGATGGCGAGTACCCGTATAATCTTGTCGTGCAAGCTTGGTCAGACAGGATGTTGAAAGAGAACACCTTGAATCTCTCTTTTTCAGCAGACGCGTCACCGGAAGTGAGATCCAGGAGGGCGCGGGGTTGAGGAGGCAATGGCACTTAATTGAGTTAGTAAAATATTTAGAAGCGGGCTAATTATCTCACCAGTGGATTCTTCCTTCAGTGTTTCGATCAGTGCTTTGGTACCTCTCTCCATGACCGCCTGCTTGAGACCTGCACTGAGGGGGTTGCCTTCAATACCGAACATCTGCAGCTGGAACAACGAGCCAAGTTCCTGAGGGAACTCTTGAATATTGTTGTCAAAGACCAAGAGCTTCTCCAGGTACACACACATACCCAACTCCGGAGGTAGATCCGTAAGCTGGTTATTGGACGCATCTAGAAGAGTCAAGTGTCGCAATTCTCCAATTGTAGGTGGTATTCTCAAGAGTTTGTTGGAGGATATGTACAATTCTTTCAAGAAAACGTAGGTGAAGACAGGAGCTGTGAGTATTCGAATCCCTTGGCCACTGAGATCCATGTTATGCCAATCTTGACGTTTCACAGGGTTCTTTTGGTCGGCCATTCGTCCCAGGTCTTTGACATCATCGTCCTTGGGGTCGGAATCGACTGGAGCTGGTGCAGGAACATTGATGCCTCGATTGTCCCCTGCTCGAATCCTCGCATAATGATTTGGTGCACCTGCCATCATTTCTGTATGTGCTTTCTTTGCCTCATCGTGTAATTTTAGTTGCTCTGCCCAGTGTTCATTGATCTGCTGTGCCTGTCCTCCACGTGTTGTTGTAGAGTGTCCATTTTGAAGACTGCTAGGTGTGAAGCTTGGCGTCGAGTTGGATAGCACGCCAGAGGAGTAACTTGTATGGTGGCCCAGGACCGCGCCATTGGTTGCGTGCGTATTATGATCTTGTTGAACATGATGTTGCGTATGGTGCTGCTGTTGGTTATTTGGCTGCTGAAAATTGTACATCATCGGCACTTGTCGAGCTCCATTAACGCGGCCATGTTGCCCTTGGTGATGGCTTTGATTGAACATGCCGTATAGATTTGGATTGGGCGCAGGAGAGTGCGTATCTGGAGATCTTGAGGGGGATGGAGTATCAGGGTTATTGAAGACAGATCTGATGGCGTTCGGCGGGGTGCCGTTCCGGATTATTTGGTGTCTTGGGTGATGAGGTTGTGTATGTTGAGGGTAATAGTAATTCCCAGCACTCTGCTGTGGGAATCTGTAACCATCGGCCATTTAAATCCACCGCAAAAGTTCGAGCGGCAGAGCTGGCTCAGAGATATGAGCGCAGACCGGGAGAGGTAGGGGTATTAAGGAACCCCAAAGGAGTCTACGTAGTAGGTTTGGAGAGCGGGGATCGGAGCTTTCTTCGTTGGCACATAGGTCTGCTGAAGGTATCTCAGAAGCATCTACCAAGATTGGAGAGCAACGAATGGCGCAGATGCCAGCGTGTTCGGCGCGCTGATGATGTTGACTTCGATATCGGCTTTAGCCCTCGACGTAATTTTCAAAGGCCACTTTCACGGCAGAAGCTGAAGGTATGTTCGATAATCGCAATCTGAGAGTAAGTGAATAGTCGAATCGAGGGCGCTCTATATAGTCACAAAGATTAGTGAAGTTCTCTGGGTATGGTGCAGCACGAGCCGACACGTCAAGAATGATTGCTGACAAGCTCAATAAGGGATGGCAGAGCTTCGTACCTTGAGAACTTGTATCTTGTTGATCCAGATATTCAGTTCAGTCCCACTGAGTTTGTAATTTGACGTCTATGGTGCTTTGTT
Organism: Bryoglossum gracile; assembly: GCA_037952635.1. NCBI lineage: Eukaryota > Fungi > Ascomycota > Leotiomycetes > Helotiales > Bryoglossaceae > Bryoglossum > Bryoglossum gracile. The sequence continues at coordinate 60,675 of JAPZPB010000108.1, read as the reverse complement.
GGGTGGCTAATTCGATGTAATGTTTACAAGCTCTAAATCAAAGACTGGCGGCTGCGCCCAAGGAAAGGCGCTAGTAAATGTCACATGACACCGCTCTTCCAAAGTTAACCTTGCCGACCGGACGGGACTTTAAGAAAACCTGATTCTTTCAAACTTCATTTCATTTCTTGCATCCTCTTAATAACAACCATACACAGTAATTACTACCCGGCTAGTAACTCTAGTGAGTCTATATATTGGAATCACTGAAAGCTTGCTAGTTTTTAAAGCTTATTGATAATTAATGCCCAAGCGAGGGTTTTGCGAGTTCAGCCTTCCCGCGGAGCAACGAATCAACTTTCTTTGTGTAGAGAGGGATTTCATAAACGCACCTAAAGAGCTAATCCGGTAATTTCATAACTTATGCCTTTCCTTTACGTTTAAGAAGTTAGGTTTGTCGTTTTCCAATGTCTCAAGAGTCTCAGGAGGTCAAGAACTAGTGGCATGCCGAGAACTAGTCTTAGCCGATAATTTCAAGATAATTTACTATTCTATCTTTATTGTTCTATCTTTATTATTCCTAGATGCTAGAGCTGATGTTTTAAATAAACTATTTCGCTTACTAAATTAACGTCTGAGTTAGACTCAAGTGTTTGCCGAGACAAAAAGCCCTGTTTCAGAAGGAAGATATTCTATATATTAAACAATCAAATAGCACTTGATAGGTCGCGATTCGAGTTCGTATCGACCTGTGATGCTGGATGCTATTATGGTGATACCTGTGATTCTACACCAGGCCAGCCAAATACAATACACCCACCCATATCCAGGCCTTTTTTTTTTTTTTTTTTTTTTTTTTGTTTTAAATATAAGCATCTGTATAGCGCCGAATGCTTACGAAGTAGAATAGATAAGGGGCTGCGCAGCGGGCGTATTTTCTAGAGGTTATTGTACAAGTCAAGACACAGAGAATCTTTTAAATCGTTATATCTTATATATCGACTAACCACTATTGTTCTAGTCGAACTTTATTCCGTAATCTTATATCTTTGGTTTCTAGAGATCTTATGCATACTACTGCACTATACGTAGACATGCTTGCAGAAATGTTCCCGAGTTCCAACCAGCTGCTATTTCTGTCCAAGAAAGTAATTTTAACCTGGGGCAAGGGACAGACCAAGGAGAGACGACCGTGAGACCCTAACTAAGACCTTGTCTTAGCAAGTTAACCAAAGACAACGGCGGTCTCATGGGGGAGGGGACTTTTGATTGCTTGCATATTTCAGTTCGAATGCGTCGGAATCTCAATCACAGAAAAACTTCTGAAGCTCACCAATCATAGTTGGGAGACTATGGCTGAGTGTTTGACTTTCCACATGAAAGCCGCCCAGCCGCCGTTAGGACCCCTCTATCAAAGGTGCTCTTGAAGTGGAGCGCGAGTAATGGAGGAATGCTGGTGGTGTGATACTGTAGCTCCGATGGGGGCGATAGCTTCATTCTCCACATGGCAGTCTGCACCCCGGATCCCCAGGTTCGAGACACACGAAACTCGGCCTGATATCCCTCTCAAGTATCGGGACCTAGGGCAAGGCAAATACTTTGGCAAATACTTTGGCACCGCTCGTGCAACAGAGGAGACTGTGACTGCCACCGTGACTGCAGCGGCCCGCACTCTCTTCCCGGCATGGTTATCCCGTGAATCAAATGCCACAGGCGGTCGGAGACTGACCTTGAGACCACTCCCTTTCCAGTACCATCTAGTGCCATCTAATGCCACCCTCTGCCACCTTCTGCCACCTTCTGCCACCCAAACTAGGCTTCAACACTCACTCGCCTTTGCTCGCTTTTTGGAGCAATCAAACTGAAGTAGTAGTGTCCATGGACTTACGCCCCAAGCCTGTCTCAACCTTCAAGGGCTGACAGTAATCAGTATATGAGCCCAGTTCAGCTCGGCCAATGGCCTGCTCCAGGTTCCCCGTTCATAAGGATGCTTGGCCCCAGATTAATCTGGGCAATCTCTTCTTACTCTCTCCATTGCCTCAGCCCAAAACCCCCAGCCGTCCCTTCGCTCAAACTTCCGGCGGGTCAAACCCTTCTTCCCAGCCGGCTCGGCGGTCTTCGTACGAAGGTACTTTACTGTTGCCTCTGCCGCCTCCTTGGGCCCGCCCTCTCATTGCTTTTTTTGATGTCTCTCTATCTGTCGATTCAAGACCTCCGGAGCACCTGAAGTCCAATTCCGTCCTGAGCAGCTTCCCCGCGCCCGCAATTTGCCGGTTCAAGTACCAGATGTGGAGGGAGATTTACCTTGCGGCCTAACTTCGTAATTTCGTAACGACGTAAGGAAGCCTGGACATATACGAAGGTATACCTACTACATACCTTCACGTGTGATCTTCCTCGGCGACCCCAGGTCTTACTAGTACTCAAACCACGGGGCAACGATCACCTTATTCGACCAATGCGCTGCTAGAAGAGCACTCGAAGCCGTCGCAAGGTCGCATCGTCTGAGATTTAAGGTCCAGGCTGTATGCTGGGTGGTCTTCCGCGCTGTGTTGAATTGCCTTCTCCAGCTTTTCCACTCGGCAAATATCGCTACCGAAGAACAGCCCCCAGTGGCCCAGCGGCCCAGTGGGCCCTACTCGACCCAACCCCAAGAAATCGCCTCTCGCTATGGCAGAGGCAGCTTTCTTCTACAATACAACTGTTCAACGGCCAGATAGGACCAAACCTCCCTCTGCACACTCCAACATATCAGTGCAATCCCATGCGCCGGCGTTGAAGCCTATCTTCAACAAACTGTCCACTTCTGCTTCGAAACATTCGATTTCGAAACCGAAGCCGCGTCAACTGTTAATCTCAACCTCCAACGACAGCAACTCCTTCCATTCTACATCGACAAAAGGAGCTCCATCTGACGAAAACGTGAACCAGACAGGACAGGACCCTATGCTCTCAACACCCCTACCTGACTACAAACACTCGGCCAACCAAACCACCAAGGCAAGAGCCGCTGCTCAAGTCGCTGCCGCAAATCGAAAATCTTCGTCGAACTCGGGGAACAGTCTCGATCGCAAAAATGCTCTCCAGGCCGTGGACACGAAGGCGGCGCTGGTAAGGGGAGAAGCACCAGGACGGTCCAGCAGCATCTCAAGCAGCACCAATTCGAGTGGTCTCACAGCAGTAACATCGAGCGACCTTCCCTCAACAGATGAATTACATGCACGACCTTTCACGCGACGAAATGGAAGACGATATCTGCGAGACACGACTCTCCCCTACCCTCTCCCCTGCGATCTTGCAGAAATCCACAGACAGACATTGAGGACTATGCTCCTATGCCAAGTCTTCAATGGCCCAGTCTGCTCTCCCGCCTTCCACAATAAACCTCCGAAACGCGTACTCGAAGTAGGGTGCGGCACAGGATTCTGGAGTGTGATGTGTCACCGGTATTTCGCTCAAAGGGGCTTCCCTTCTATATCTTTCACTGGCGTTGATATTGCGCCGCTTGCGCCTCGTATGGACTCTGACGACGACATGAATTGGCGATTTGTGCAACACGACTTACGGCGCGTTCCGTTGCCCTTTCGCGATGAAGAGTTTAGTTTGATTATGATTAAGGATTTAAGCATGGTTACACCAACATCCGGTATGCAGCAGACGCTGATGGATGAATATTTACGAATTTTGAAACCTGGAGGAACATTGGAGATTTGGGACGGCGATCATTCCCTTCGGATGTTGTTGCCCCATGCACCACCACCATCCGCAAAAGAGGGAGAGGAGAGTGAGGACGAAGAGCAAGTGCATACAAATGCAATGGGCACATACACAGTCACTTCTTCGACTCCTTTAGCCGCTCCCCAAAACCAGTACTTGAATGACTACAACGTTTGGATTTCTAAAGCGCTAGAATCTCGGAAGCTATCACCCATGCCGTGTACCACCATCCGCCCAATGCTCCTCCAAGAGTCGGAGGATCTAGCGGAGATAGAAAGTCGCAGGTTAGCAATTCCTCTTGGGGAAGTCCGGTGGGAGCGTGAAGGTGTCGGTGGTGCTGTAACCCAAGGGACCAACGGTCATGTCATCTCTTCTAAAGGCAAGGCAAAAGATTTCGACCAGAGAACATTGACTGTCGGACAAGCGGCTCTTCGGCGAACTGCTCTCATGACTGTAATACACATGATTGAGAGCTTGGAGCCGTTGCTGAGAGAAGCAAGTGGCAAGGGCCAGGATGAGTGGGATCGCTGGCAGGGAAATATGATGAATGACCTGCTTAAGCAAGCCGGGACATCATGGGGAGAGTGTCTGGAAGTTGGAGCTTGGTGGGCGCGGAAGAAGAAGCCGCCGACTTGATGGGGTACGGAAGTTTCTCGTGACATAAAATTTTCACCGGTCCAATTATGTGAGATTGCATTTATCCGCCGGAGGCAAGTATCACACTCCACATTGATGCTTCTTGTAGCTGGCGGGCAAGGTATCCCAGTTTTGCCACATAGGTTGTTGTTCGGATTTTTCTGGCATGTGGCGGGGAGGGGTGGGATAGGGTTCACCTTGTTCAGGTCTTGTCGTATCGCTGGCGCAGTGCTCTATACCTTTTAAGGTAGTACCTATACCCCATTTAGCGACCGTCATCTAGCCGTTTACGAATAAATCAAAAGTCCTGTCCTCTTTGCCACCAATTTGAAGGGTTCGATTTCTGTATTTGACCTGGTAACTTACAATGCTTCAATTTCTGTCAAGGGTTAGTGAATCACACCTAACCAATAGCCCAGACAACCAACGAAAATATCCGCAAATCCCAAAACAAGGCTCCCCTCTTCTCCAGATTCTTCACGAACACCGTTACATTAGCTCATAACTGCACTTGCAAGTATCAAAAGTCTTGGTCCTGCACGATAAGCCAAACCTCCTTGAATCCCTCAAGGACTTCGAACAGCCAACCAATAGACCAATTCTAAAACCCAACAGAAACATACAATCACACCAACCCTCTCAACACATATATTCAAAAAAGAAACAACAGTAAAATAAACATACCTCTCTTCACAAACTCTGCCTTCTCGACCCCTTTCCTAATCTGCTCCTCATCTGTCAACCCTACGTTTGCTTCAAAAGCTTTATGTAGCCTGGTGCGGAAATAAGTGTATCCGAGTGGGTAGGCTTTCCCCAGGTTTAGGAGTTCTATTTTTGTCAGTAAGGAAGTACTGTAAGCAGTTTCTATATGAGGATGCATGAAGAGACTGCATTTGGGATATGCAGCTGAAGGGGGGGTTGCAGGGCTAGGGAAAAGGTAAGGTGATGTGGAGGCGGGGAATAGGGACTTTGGGGAGGGGGCAGAAGTGCCTTTGTAGATGTTTATTACTTCGCGGCGGAGGACGGGGTTGGAGGTCGTCATGTTCTGTTATCTTGTGCTTTCGAAATAGTTGAGTAAGTATGGGCGAAAGGCAATTGTGACACTTGAGTTTGCCTACACGGGGAAGATATGAGATGAGAAGTCGCGATGACAGAAGGAGAATTGGAAACTAAGCTTGCCAAACCCCTACCTAGTCCGGAGCTGCGGCCGCCTGTCTCCGAGCCGAATGGCGGGGCCGAGATACCTCGAGCTTCGAACTCTCCGATTGTGTTCTTACTGTTCTTGAGCTTCCTGGGTTCGTTTTTGGTCAGCAGATCTTGTGTGTTTCATTGGATATTTGTTTATTCAATATGAAAGTCCGGCTCTCAATACTCAATTGCCTCCGCCAACCCTCTGTCCTCCGGCCTCTCCTCCCTGCTCTGCCATTCCCCAATTTTACAATATCTTCAAGTACAACTAAACCTCAGAGCCGCAATATACACACCTCCCCAATTCTCTCCTCCAACCCTTTTCCTAATCCTCCGACTCATTCCCAAGAAACCTCCAACGCCAACGCTAGATGGCTATCCACCACCAAAGCCCGCATTGGCAAATGCATACTCTTTGGCCTCACACTCGAACAAACCAAATCGGCCGCCAAAGCTTTAAAGATATTGGGAGAAGAATGGAGGGATTTGGTTGCTGGACGAGAGGGGTTCTTGGTGGATAGGAAGAGAGCAGGGCTATTGAGACAGGGTGTTGTGTGGGGGGAGATGGACTCTATGGTTTGTTCTTCATTTCCCTTTCACCCTTCACCCTTCACTTTCGACTCTTCTGGAGAGGAGGGGCATTTGACTGATGGATTTATAGAATCATGTGAATAATGTGACATATACTCGATATTCTGAAAGCGCCAGGATAAACTGGGCGTATAATTATGCGATCCATAGAGATCCGAAACATAAGAGGGAGTGGAGTGAGCTGTGGACGGCGAAGGGAGATGGGTTGATTTTGCGGAGTATTCGGACGGATTATAAATTTGTAAGTAGATCATCTAATAAAGCGCCCTTTCCCTTAATTCCATACTTTGTTACTGTTATCAGGAATACTCCCCGGGCTAATACATTGGCAGCCAATGACCTACCCCGACCACATTTCTGTCTTCCATAAGCTGCGCTCCCTCCCCTCACCCCAAGATTCATCCTTTGTTCTCGACGTAATGATTCTTTCCGAGCTCCACCAGAGACCCGCAGCCAGATGTGTTGAAGATATAGTCGTGTATGATTATAGAGTGGGGAAGAAGGTGCCGATACGGCCGTTTATGATGAGCGCGTTCGAGAAGTTATGGGAGGAGCAGCAGGGGGAGATGAGGAGAGCAGAGGAGAGAATACAGCTTGTTGAGGGGGTGGTTGGGGACTTAGAGAAGGGGAGTTGGGACCAGGAGGGGGCGGTTGAGATGTAGGCTTTAATCAGTGATTGAGTAGAGTCATGTGCTCACAGTCCAAGATTGCTCAAGTCTGGAAGTTGCCAAGAATACTGCTCTTGTATCCATTGCCCACCTCAGTCATCGGAGGCTTAAGGCTTACTCGTTAAGCCGTCGGTCTTGCTGAGATCCTTTGTGCTTTCATGAAAATTGCTCCAAATAGCACAAGAAACAAAACATATCCGAAATATATAGTAAAGGAAAAACTTCACCGTTGCCCTGAAAATAAATCTGCTAACTTGCTTTCAAACTCCCCCCTAAATCTACTTATGTCCATGTCAAGGTCGCGATGGTATGTTCTCAGCGTGCTGGCTATACCTCGCAGAGTGATGACGCACAGCAACACAAGTCCTATTCAGCACTGCGTTCCTCAGATTGTCCTTTCACTTCAAACAATACGGGGATGTCATCATGCGTAGAATCCATCCGCCGTTGCGTCGCTCAAGGAAGCATTGCTCTCCCGCTTCCGCTGCAATATCATCATTCCATCGAAGTTTGAGCCAAATGCCTCACTAACTATACTGTTCTCTTCCCGGGACTTATTCTGGGTCTCTCCCTCTACATGCTGGATCTCAGCGGGAAGTAAATGCTTCGGAATATCTCTGAATTCTAGACTCTTCTCTGGCTGCAGCTTGAACATGCAGCGAATGAGATGAATGAATAAGTCTATTTCTCGTTAGGTCACCGCATCTTCCTGATTTCTCTCGAGGCTATTTCGGAGCATGATAGCACGCTTTGAAACCCATTGTACGTCAGTGTTAAGTTTCAAACTCTCTGTAGTGAGGATCAGCCTGTATGCTAAGAACTGACCAGTGAGAAGGAGCTGGTACTGTATCCGTCGTTTGTTTGCTTGGCCCACCACTGCTCCATGCCGAAAGTAAATCTGACCTCTAGTCTGATCTCGCGAACATTTTATGCTTTAGGATATGAAAGGCAAAATCCCAAGCAGGAGAATTCCGTACACTGCTAAGATCAAGGCAGTTTTGATTACGTAAGTGCAACCTCCTTTCCCCCTTTTTTTAAGCGAAACGCTCCCACCACCACGCTCCCCCTTCCATCGTTCTGTTGCTAATCATTCTGACCTTCTCCAGTAAATTGATTCATTCCTCTGGGATCTGCTAGGCCCAGGGAGAACCTGAATATGTATCGTATCTTGCTGCCAGCCCGACCTCCTGGTTTGGTTGCGGCTCAAGAAAGGGTGACGCACGACCGAAACCTACATCCACATTATGGCAAAGAACGACGAGCTCTTCCAGGGCCATGACCGCCATGAGACCTACAATTAGTCAGCCTCCAGGAAAATTGAAGCTCTTCTAGAATCAGCCTATGGAGACGTCTCAATAACAAATCTGAATTGTTGATGTACAGTACAGTATAGCACAAGTACAGGTGCAGAGACCAGCAGACACCAGCACATCTACCGATAATATGGAGATTTTGCGGAGGCATGCACACGTAGCGTAGCTTCAGGTAGTCTAATAAACGTATTTGCTTTTCTTGCTAGAATCGTGTGAGATGCGAGGATCTGGTATGCTGGAAGTTGAATATCCAACCCCTTCTAATTAACTAACTCTCTTTTGATTAGCGATTTCTGGATTTTTCGAGTTGACCTCAAGCGGATGAACCCAGATGACTTTGAAGTGCAGCCTAACTGAGGTGTCTAAGACAGCTAATCCTTCCAACGCTTCCTCGGTGTCCAGGCAGTTTTGGCAATAAATACTTAAAGCTATTTCTACCTTGACTAGAATCTCCTAACCGCTAATATTCTCACGGCATGCTACATCCAAGCCACCAAGCCACCAGGACAATTTGCTTATTTTGCCCCAGCCAAGACACCCAACGACAACAAGCCTCGCTTCCTAACTCCGACTCACTAGCAGGCAATACTATGAGATCTTCGAAAAGCATAAGTAACTCGTTAATTCTCCTTATGCATAGCCGGGACTCTCCATCGAACAGCGCTACCCGCATAAAACCCTATTATCTACAAGCAGCAATACAAGCACAAACCAACCACCCCGTCCTCATGCCTCATAATACAGCTCTCATCATCCGTTAACCAACAGGGCAACACCCTCAAAAGTCATTAGCTACGTCGTCCTCGTAGCCTGCAACGCTGCCGTCAACGGCACGACCCTCAAACTCCTCCCCCTCTGCAACCCACTCCCACTTGGCACCATCTCTGTCGGCGCCCTCTTATCCTCCCACTTCCGAAACACACTCTTCATATCCTTCGGAATGCCACCCACAACCACGGTCGTCACCGGCACAAACGGCCGATCTTCCATGCCTGCAGCAAGGATGCCGTATTCTTGCGCGAACATGAGGGCGTTGTGGAAGGCGGCGTATTGGGATTGGGCGCGGGAGCCGACGAGGATATATATTTCGAAGAAGGCGTCAAGGACATAGATGCCGGTGAAGGAGAGGTCGCTTTGGCAGAAGGGAGTGATTTCGGTAATCTGTGACGGTTTCAGCAATTGATATGAGAAGGGACGGAAGGAGGGTTTACCTTTTCTTTTGACCCTGCCTCGGCGCAGAACAGACGACCGGAGTAGTCTTTGTAGCTGGGCTTCATTCTCCAGTGATCGGCGGACTTGGGGACTGAAGCACCACTGCCGAAGATTTGTAGGAAGTCAGGCGTCTCTTTGCCATCCTCTATCTCCTCAACCTCACCCATGAGTGCAAACTCCTCCATGCCAATGAGACGAGCACACCTGAGTTCATCGGCACCACTTCCCTTGCCCTTCCAGAGATAAGATTTGCCAGATGGGGTAGAGATGAGGTAGGGGAATCCAGAGCACAAACTTGTCGGTGAGAAGTCAACCTCATCGAAGACAATCTGTCCATAGTGCTTGCGCGTGCAGAGAATGTGAGGCGCAAGAGAGTCGTACTTGCTGGACAAGCCTCTCCAGGTGATGATAATACCTCCCAAAGCCTGAAGTAAAGCTTCAGGTTCCTTTCCTTGGCGTACAGTGATGAGTTTGGCACCTGCGCCCCTAGCCTCTCGCTGTGCAAGTTGTTCTACTTCACGGACAGTGCTTTCCTGAACCTCATCGCCAACCCAATAATATATCTCGGTGGACTTTCTCCCACCAGATCGCTCCAAAACGTGCTCTACTAAGTACAAGTTTCCCTCAAATAGCAGTCTCTCCTGATGACTAGCAACTTGCTGCTTTCCGTTTTTTGACAGTTGATACAATTTTGACCGCAGTGTCTTAACAATTGTGCTGGCGGGACGTGCTGATAATATAGCGGCAGTATCGACCTTAAAATCTTCTGTAGGGCTGCGTTCGTTAAAGAAATCATCAATCATCAGAGAAGCTTCTGAAGCAGCTTTTGTTGGTGACGAAGGGGCCGTGAGACCAGCACTGGCAGGAGGTGACAACGTGCCTTTGGTAGGCGGAACTGGCAATGGTCGAGCTGGTGTTGATACGGTTGGTCTTTGAAGGCTGAGGCCAACCGACATCTTTCTCTTAATCGGACTTGCTGAACGCAAGCCCGCATCTACCTCTGCAGCCTTCTCGTCATTCCGAGTTGGAAGCTTGATAGGCGATCTCACACGTGGCGGGGTCTCGATCTGGGTTGTTGACGACGGGTTCCACATTGCTGCAACGCTCTTGACAGACCCGACAGGCTCTTGGGTATTATTTCTGTTTGATTTTGGGGTTTTAGGACGGGAGCTGCTTTCATTATAGCTTCCAGTTGAGGGCTTCGTTGGGGAGATGGGTTGTGGCTGAGACTTAGGGAGCTCAGGAGACTTCGGCCTCGGCTTCGGGTATGGCTTCGGCTCGGGCTTTGTTGCTTCGGCCTTCAGGGATATCTCGGGGGACATTAGCTTAATGGGTGACACAGGCTTGGGGGATTCCAACGGTTCTGCCTTGGTAGCCTTGTCCGCGGCCTCTCTCAGGAATTGTGATCGTCTCTTCATGTCTAACTTGCGAGGAGACGAAGGTTGTGACTTTGGAGTTTGAACTTCGTCTTGCGATGGAATTTTCGTTGGAGAAGTCATGGTCTTGGAAAAGTCCAGGGGTTCGACTCGCTCAATCTTGGATGGTTGCTCTTGCTCTTCGACTGGCTTTAGAATTGGTGCAACAGCCTCGGATTTCGAATCAGTTGTTGCCGCTGGTGCCGGCATCGAGGTAGGCGCCTTTCTTCGAGGACCTCGAGCACGACCCTTGGTAATATGACTAAGCTGCGGCCCGGATTGTAGAGCTTCTGGGCTGGTTGTAGAGGTGCTCATGCTGACAGTACGTTGGCTGGAAGCAGGGCTTGTAGATCGCGAGGTCTCGCTAGCCATAGAAGGAGGCCCTCTTGCTAATAATCCAGCTAATCCTGGGTTCATTCGACTAGCTAGCTTTCCTCCCACGGTAGTGCTTTGAAGGCTACCTGATCTCAACTTAGGCGACTCTTGAGTTTTGCTCTCTCTGGTAGGCGTATTGGAGTCGGGTTCTTCCGTTGCTAACGAGCCAGATCTTCCTAACACTTTTCGTTTTGCTAAAGCCTCAGGAAGTGGTGCGTCTTGGCTTCCACCACTCGCAGATCTAGTCACACCTTTGCCATCCAGTTGTGCTTTCTTGAAATCATCTTTCTTCTTCAGAATGGCTTCCTTGAATTCATCAATACGTTCCGACTTCTTAGGACCCCCAGTGATGTTCAGAGCTGCCTTACCGCGGGAAATGTTGTTCTTAAGCTCGTCAGGCGCAACGTAGTTTTGGGTTTTAGTGTGCTTCAATTGGCCGAAAACGTTCTTAAACTCGGGTTCATTCGAGCCACCTGTATCGGGCGGGGGTTGGCGTGACTTTAAGCTGGCACGGAAGTCTTTCTTAGGGGGTGTTTCGGGTTTAATTTTGGGTGAGGGTTTGGCCGTAGAAGCAGGAGTTGCGATGCCGGAATCAAAAGGTGAGGGCGAGCCTTTGCCTTCTAGAGATGTGATACTCTCTGATCGGTTCTTTGAGATAGCACCAGACGAAAAGCCAGCTGGAAGGCCACCGATGTTCAAGGGTTTAGCTAGTCCACCCATTGGAGGTGATCTCATCAAGCCACCAATGCTGACTTCATGCTTTGGTGCAACCGTAGCACTACGTCCAAGATCGACACTTCCCTTCTGTTTGGCCTTGTTGATCTCTGCCATCCAAGCAGGTTGTTGGGGCGGTGGTTGAGCTTTTGGTTTGGGAGATTCGGGTTTGTTCAAGGCACTCTCTAGCCAGCTGGACTTCGTCGGGCTCCAGCGTCTAGGATCCATTGTCTTCGAGGGGCTTGTAGGAGGCGGTGTCTCTGCTCTAGTTGGCGTGTCCATCAGTGGCGCTTCCTGAGAGACCTTGATACCCAAAGGAGTCTGGGTCCGCGAGATAGGGAGAGGAGGCTTGACAAACCCATCGTTCGTAGTTGATGCTGTGATGCTGCTTCTCATGGAGTTCGCAGTACCGGGCCGCTCTTGGGTGACCACTGCTTGGCCATGGCTTGAAGAAGGTCTCGAATCCGGTCGTGGCGAGTTTTCTCGGCTTAGGCCGCTGGGTTCTCGAATTGCAGTATTCAAACCACCCATAGTAGTCGGGTCATTACTATTGCGATTATTGGCCACAGAGTTGCCCCTGCTTAGACCAGGCGGTGATTGGACACTCCATCTCTTGTTTACACTGTCTGATCTCTTCATCATTGCGCTCTGGACAAAACCACCCATGCCTTTTGTGGGAGAGACTGGTCGCTCAAGTCTGTCGGGGGAGATTCGACCCTGTGTTGGAGACATCGCAAGACCACGCTCCGATTTCGATTCTATGGGAGGATCAAGTCGCTGGGCCGGGGTCAAGGTGATGGGCGATGTAATGCCCGAAATCTTTGGACTTGCTTGATATGAAGCTCTTGCGCTACTTCCATATGACACGCTGCTCCTCGATGGCGAGACAGAGCGGTCGACAGGCTCATCCGTCACCTTGTCACCGACTAAGCCTTCCCTCGACATGCCGGGCAGTTGGAATTTCGAAGTTGTTTCGTGCTCCGCTCTATCGTCGTCCTCAACTTGGTTCTTTCGATATGCTGGTGAACTGAGCCCTCTATCTGCAGTTTGGCGGAACCACGCCGGATCTTTAGCAGCTAATGACTGCGCAATTTGTTCTCGTGAGAGTGTAGGTTCTGCCGCAGACGCTGAAAGAGGTTCCGGGGTAGCTTTTGGGGACCAGGCAGCGTTTTCTGTTGCGACCATCGAAAGTGGCCGACTTCGTGGGCGATCGGAGGCTTGGGAGTTTGGACGTCGTTGCCATGAAAGAGGTGACTTTCGAGCGGGCATGGCATCTGAGGGCGACGCTTTAATGGGGGACATCCGCTTCAACTCCGACTCGGAAAATTCGCGTGCCTCACCGAATGGAGCCTGGTTTTCTTTCGTGGGGGAGCTTGACAGTCTTTCCATCGCGTCGTCAATGGAAGAATCGCGTCGAGCTTCGGAATCGCCTTGTGTGTCAAACTTCGGGGTTGAAGCTGCAGACAGAGCGCCCCCAGACGCTACAGACGCTCGGGATATCGTAGGGGTATTTGCGGGAGAAGATTTCGTGGGAGAGATGGACCTGGCGCGTTCTGAGTTGTTGAATGGTTAGTTAGATACAACACAAACGCAATGCGAGCAGCAGCAGGCATCCGCCGCAGCAATTGGAATTGGCCTACCAGCTCGACGGGCCTGGCGTTCCTGTCGGCCTTTCAAGATCTCTTCTTCGAGCTTCCTGCTACGCTCTTCGTCTTCCTGGTCTCGTCTGTCACCCAGCTCCTTAATGTGTTGTAAAAAGTCGTTGACGTCCTCAGAGCCGTCAGCGGCGGGTGCTGCTTGGTTAGCCATATCGACAGTAAAATAGGTAATATGCCCAATGTCCTTAATCTATAACCATGCACTGGAAGAATTACGAATACGTCCGCCAGCGGGATAGAAAAGGAGTTAGTGAGAGGGTTTTTATGGGTTTAGGGAACTATGGTCATGCTGCATGCGGAGCGGCGTGGATCACGAAGCTTTCGCTTCTAGAAAGGTTTCAATGCTCGTGCGGCCGGCCTTTGCTATTTGGACTCCAATCTACTAAGAACACCGTATTGTATTCACTGTATTGTTGATAAATCACTCTTCGAAAAGTCTCGAAAACACCAATTTCGCCCTTCCAATCATCGCCTTTCTTATAACTCGTAAGATCTTACTTCCGTACTGCGTTGCTGCTCCTTGCCGGGTTCTACATGTGCCACTTCCCACTCCCCAACAGCATCTCACTCCTCCGAAAATCACCAAGCAGCGATTCGAGCAATTCCCTGGCCGAGCGAACACGATTAAACAAGAAAGCTCAGATGCACCTTAGTAGAGGAACAGCCTGGCTTTTGCATCTTGGACAACCCATGCAAGGCCCTCTTGGAGATGGACACCGGTAATAGCGCTGCATCGAATAATATGCCACTTGTGCGTTTTGATAGCACTCAATTGAAGCCCCTGCATGCAGTTAGCGCTCCGCCTGTTCTCGACGACACTCGCACGAGACCTGTTGTATTTCTGCTTCATCCATGCATCCCATCACATCAGTCTTGTTGGCAAAGACCAGCAAACTTGCCCCGGAAAGTCTCTGCACTTTGAGTCAGCTGTCAAAAACCTTTGAGAACTTAGAGATACAGACCTCCTCTTGCAACAGGCCATGCAGCTCATCTCGACAGTCGTCAATTCTCAACCTGTCTGTTGCATCCACCACCCAGATCAGAGCATCCGTCTTTTCAAAATAGTTGCGCCAGTACGATCGAAGCGTTTTCTGGCCACCAACATCCCCTTGGACTGTTAGCGAGCGTGTAGGTGCGGAGATACGAACTCACAGATGTTGAGCTTATACCTGTGAAAAGTTAGCTTTGCCAAGGAATCAAAGGGCCTAGGGACATACCCTTCATAGTCAATAGTCTTGATGATGAATCCGAGGGTTGGGCTGACACTGTTGACATCTTCCCCCATGATTCTCTTGACGATCGTTGTCTTTCCAGCATTATCTAGACCACTGCATGAGAGTATCAGTAATTGTGAAGTCGGCATTGAGGGGTTCTTGCAGCATCAAGATCCTCATCTCCTTATCCTTTAGCCTGGCTTTCCTGAGAATCGACAACATCCCGAAGTTCTAAATCCGAAAAGATTTGTTGGCGGATGAGTAGAGGGCCAGTGGTCTTAAGATTTAACCTCAGCTGGGGGAACAGAGCGACTAGTCACGTGAGAATATTTGCAAATTCTCAGAATAACCAATCGGACTCTGACGACTTCTTGGAATATTACTGGGATAAAATTGAAAGCGTTTCTAAAGCTCAAAGTTAATCTGTCAACAGTCCTGGCTATGCTTCCGCGAAAAGCCAACGTATTGCGCCTTCGACTATTGTCTGTGAAGTGTTTAGCACAAAACCCTTCTGGCTAGTTCTTCCAGGAAACAACTTATTAATAAATATATTTAGCAAGCCTTTCTCGACTTATTCAGCACTATATCACCTTCCAAATTACAACGTCCAGCGCGCCTAGTCACCTGACTGGTTTTTGGAACTCATATCTAATTCTATTCCATTTTCAGGTCAGGTCTCGATCAGGCACAAGTTTTTACTTTGGTTTACAGCTTCCTTGTTACTTCAGTTTATCATCTTCTGTTGTTCAAGATAACGTGGTCTGCTCTGGACTGCTTTCCCCTTGGATGGAATGGTTTTGTTCCCCTTGACTTCCTCTCATACCTCACCTACATTGAAGACCATCACATCTAAACCAAACTCACGAAATCCAAATTAAAGCTTCATGCTGCATGCTCAAAGAATTTTCAAGATTACATTTCTATAGCGTCCTACCCACCTCAACCGTTGTGAAGCTTAGGAGATCGGGAATTGGAAGGAGATAATATACAGTGCCTACTTATTACTTAGTATTCCTTGTTGTAACACAAACCCCAGCTTACTAATTCTTCATTTAGCATCCTTCATCTCTCAAGATCCGTCAACTTTCGTCTAAGCCCCTACTCGAATCCATCCTTCAACCCTCAACTCTTACAGCAGGGCATTCTCACTCTATTAGGTACTTTGAAAGGCCGATGACTTTGCCGTCTTATGTGTAAGAGCCCCTAACTTGAAGTTTCTTTTCTTTTTAATAATTCCTGCTTCTTGACATATTTCTTAATGCTCTGCGACTTCTGTCCGCTCTAGAAAACAAGCTTTGGAAACTCGGGCATAGACGCTGGGGATATGAATCCTGTCATCACACTGCGATTATATCTTTGCCTCGCAAGCCGTCGAGACTGTCCCCGCTCAATATGCGCAACACACTGTGCCGAGGATTCACTTGCCTCACATGCACATTTTGATGAACCTACGGACTAGCTCTGCGCTTCTCTTGTGGCACTTCCCCCAGAAGCTACCCCTCCGAAGCACCAAAGCTCTCCAGCTACCAGATTAATCAGGGGCGCCGGCCCCGGGGGGGGGGGGGCGGGCGCGGGGGGGGGGGCGGGGGGGGGGGCGGGGCGGCGGGGGGGGGGCGCCGGGGGCGGGGGGGGGGCCGGGG
>JAPZPB010000108.1:0-44345 GCA_037952635.1 Bryoglossum gracile | reverse complement strand
TCCCTTGTGGCCCTTCCCCCCGAACCTACCCCTCCGAACCACCAAACCGGTCCCCCTACCACAATAATCAGCCCCCCCCCCCCAAGCATATGGGCCAGATTCCAAGGCTCAGAGACAGGAAAGGCCCATAGCAAAACGAGCTCATTCAAAACGCACAATGAGTTTCCACTGCAGAAATTTGAATGTGCCATTCCTTGGTGATCGGGCTTCCTCTGTCAACCCCGACGGCAAGGTCTTATTCTACAAGTTTAATCCTATAAAGCAGACCACCACCAACTCCACTCACCCTTGTTTTTCAGACACAGGGTGATGGCCTTGCGAGTTTTCAGTTTCCCAATCACCAAACTCCTTCCGATGAAGGCCAGTGCCTCGAACCCAGTGAATCTAAAAAGCAAACCAATGAGATTGTTACAACCACCGACAAGCTCGACGTCCACCGACGATGGCTCCACTAAACCCGTAAATGCCGATACTAAAGTCAAGATCAACGATGAAACCAAGAGCTCACATCGCTACTCACCGTACAGCCAGTGAGCCTCCCCCGACTTGAGTATCGACAGGCAGGTGAACTTCTCCGATTATTTTTGAGACTAGAAAGGAACTGGAAACACAGAGAGGGCTTGATACTATTCTTTGTATAGTCCGTGGGCAGGTGGAAAACTAAGTAGACGGCGATCAATTCTACGCGCTCTTATACTTGAGAAACTTGAAGACCTAATTTGCAGTATTCGAATTCACCTGGGATATGCAGCAGTCCTTGATACCTGGAATTATGGAGGATGCTGAAATGATCTTTGGGGTTGAAAAATTGTGGGAGACTTTCTGGTCTGAAAATGCAAGTTCCTTCAAACACTTGAAGCTATCTGCAGTCTTGGGTCAGTATCCTTGATTTCAAGCCAGCTCGGGTACCAAGCAGTCATTAATGCTCGGAATTATCAGGAAATCCCAGCCAGCTCCGGATGCTTAAAATACATGAGAAATTTGCCGCTGGCGAACATTCAAGTTCTTTCAAATGTCAGAATGCGTCTGGAATTCTATGAGGGTGTTCAGGATTCGGAATCACATAGGATATCAAGCAGTCCTTGGTGCATGGATGTATCCAGAGCATTTGGTTGGTCCTGGGAAGTCGGCAAATGTAGCAGCTGTGTCGGATTCGGAGAGTGAGGCTTCTACGAGTAGCTTTATATCTCTGGGATTCCGAGTCAATGCCCAAGACCATAGGGTGGCAGCACGACTGGGGGTTATGTTGGATTATCGCTTCAGCCTTGAGTGACTGTTTACTTTCCTGACTTCCGAGTATCGTGGGGAATTCTGTTTGTGGCTTTGCGTTTGATTATTGCTTTGAATTTGGTTCTTGCTCTGTTTTGGATTATTGATTCGGATTTAATTATTCCTTTGGCTTCAACTCTTACTCTTGCTTCGGTTCTCCCTTTGGATCTGAACATTGCAGCCGCCTTAAGCAAAGAATTACTCTTAATTCTTGCATTAGCTCCAAGTAATTCTCCAGTCTTGGTCACTGCGGTTTTCCAGATAATTTTGTGCGTTTTGATTGCTGTTTCTTTTTCAATTATGGTGTCTCTTGTGCTTGTTTTTAGGAGGCTTGATTACTGCGCTGGTTCGACTTTCAAGCAACTCTCGATTCTCCTGGCCAGCTTGGGTTATCCTAAACAACCCGGATATTATTAGATAAATAATAACCTTAAGTTACTTGAAGTATCAAATAAGACCTAATGTGCAGTATTGTACAAAACGTGTGCTGGGCAGGATCTCAGTGACCAAAGTTCGCTTGAATCTTTATCGGGATTGAGATTCTTGAAATTCTTTGGGTATTACAGCAGCTCTCACAGCTCTTATAGCATTGAATATTGGATCAACTCTTAATGATCGATATTCTTTACAGTTTTCAGCGAGTCCAGGGTACCGGGCAGGAGTTGACCTCGAGGAGATTAACAGCGCGATCCTGAATATTGGGTAATTAGGAACATCAGGGAAAACTTGAATATTCGTTGCCTACTGATTATTCAGTCCACGGAGAGTTAGAGACCTTGGGCTCTCACGTTGACTTTCATGATGCACTCACTCTGAGAACAGCAGAAACGACCCCCCTAGTGCCGGAAACTCGTTTATAAACCCCCTATCTCTTCCTTCTTCTTTCTCCCTTCTTCCTCCATCCTCCATCCTCTAATTCCAAACATCTCAAAACAACACCACCCCTGATGCAAGGCTATCCCCACTCCCTTCAACTAGGTTACATTGTTCTAGCTACGAGTGCACTGTTCACGTGACCAGCCCTTTCTCTGAATTGGCCTCACCTTTGTTTTCCTATTGTGAGCTCGAACAATAGGAAGTAGGCGTTCACTCGCTCCAAAGATTTGGCGCTAGTGTTTTGCTAAGCGAGCTCGCAGCTCTACTTCTTAAGGAACCTCCTTCCCACAACACAAAATTTTTCTCTGTACAACAACATCAAAACCCACGCCTCAAAATGGCGATCTACCGGCACCGTCCAAATACAAGCCTTGTGCCAGCCTCAAAATGGAAGCTTCCAGCCTCTATTAACCCAAAGACTGGACGCGACATGTGGGATCCGTTGTAAGTTCACTCACCTTCAACCTCGCAATGCACCCAAACTTACACATTGCAGCACAAGAATAATCGACGAATCTGATGACGGCCCGATGGCACAATCAGATCTAATGAGAGCCATGTGTCATACTGGCACTGGCGGCCTCGATGGAAGCATCTGGGCCAAAGGAAACGGAAACAAATTGCTAGCTTTCAGGAAGTTGACTGTCGAAAACGACATCCTTCGTGAGAAGTTCGAAGAAGACTTCCTGGAGAAGCTGATGCAGGCTAGACCAGGCTTTTCCTATAGTATGATATCACGCTCTGGACCAATTCACTGATTGCTAACTATTTCACAGCTCAACCTCTAAGCATCCCTGAATACAAGCAAGCTGCTGCAGAAATCGCGGCCTGGGAGAAAGCCAGCATCGCTCGCACATCTTCTCTCTCTCCGAGTGCAAAATCATTTTCCCCAAACCCAACATCATCTGCTCCGTCTCAATCCTCACCTCCCTCATCAGCTTCATACTCTACTTCTCCCATCTTGACTGCTGCCCTTGACCCGTTTGCGGCTTGGGTGGCTCAGAAGAAAGAAATCAAAGGTGAATGAAATCACAAATCTGCGAACCGCGATGCTAATACCATACCAAGTCTCTGGATCTCCCCCTAAAATTGCCAATAGCAATTTCTTTGCACCACCCTCGGTCCTTCAGATTCGGCCTTCTACACCCCCGACCACTCCTGCCGTTCCAACTTCTGAGGGTTCTCTGGGATGCATCCTTCCTCATATGCGCGACAAGGCCTATTACGACAGTATCGCTGCAGTTCCTATGCAATCACCTTCTCCACTGCCCACTGAATCTCTAGTCCCTGCATTAACTTCAATCCCGGCTGCAAATAATACGATTTCTGTCGCTGATTCGGACTACATCCTTCCTCATCTTCGTGATAAGGCTTGGTACGAAGCTCGCGCTGTGGTCTCTCCTACAACTCCAATTCCTACTCCAACCTCAATCCCTACTTCAACCTCGATCCCTACCTCAACCTCGATCCCTACTTCAACCTCAATCCCTACTTCAACCTCAACCCCTACTTCAACTTCAATCTCGACTGCAAACAACGTGGTTTCTGCCGCTGATTCGGATTACATTCTTCCTCATCTTCGTGATAAGGCTTGGTACGAAGCTCGCACTGTGGTCTCCCCTGCAACTTCAATTCCTATGTCTAATCCAATCCCTACCTCTACTCCAATCCCTACCTCTCCTCCAGTCCCTACCTCTACTTCAATCCCCACTGCAAACAGCACGATTTCTGCCACCGCTTCCGATCACATCCTTCCTCATCTTCGTGATAAGGCTTGGTACGAAGCTCGCACTGTGGTCTCCCCTGCAACTCCAATTCCTACCTCTTCTCCAATCCCTACCTCTACGCCAATCACTACCTCTCCTCCAATCCCCACTGCAAACAGCACGATTTCTGCCACCGCTTCCGATCACATCCTTCCTCATCTTCGTGATAGGGCCTGGTACGAAGCTCGCGCCCCAAAGCCTACGTGTTCGCCTTCTCCAGCTCCCGTCGCAGTCATGGCTCCGATTTTACCTCAACCTCGCGTTCGCACACCAGAAACTACTGCTCCGGTTTCCGCACCATTGCCGACTTCAAACTCTACTACCCCCTCGACTT
Source organism: Bryoglossum gracile (assembly GCA_037952635.1). Taxonomy (NCBI): domain Eukaryota; kingdom Fungi; phylum Ascomycota; class Leotiomycetes; order Helotiales; family Bryoglossaceae; genus Bryoglossum; species Bryoglossum gracile. The sequence goes on along the minus strand of JAPZPB010000108.1, from coordinate 40,100 downwards.
ATATTCTCCCACATCTTCGCGGTAAGGATTATTACGCAACTCCAACTGCTGCTTCCTCATCGGCCATCGCAACTATGCAACCTCGTCTAGGACTACAACAGGTTCCTACTCAACCCATCGCTACCAAAGGTGAGTGACAAACCTTGATCCGCAAAGATCGAAACTGACGCGTTTTAGGTGTTGAAAACAGCACTTCTCAGATCATCGTCCATGCCCCCGTCCAGAATGCTCCGACTGCTACTGCTGTCAGTCAAAATGGTACCAAGGCAACCACCCTTGGTGTCGATTCGCAGTCCACTGCTGAAACTGCCATTGGTGTTGATGCCGAGTGCCAAAGCCCGGATGAGCACGAGTCTGAGTGGCCAAACTCTGCCTTCTTCAGAGATCCTGCCAAAGTCGCACAATTCAACGCTGAGATCATTGCCCGAGAGAAGAGATCTGATTTCTACGACTGGGAATACACTGTTGGAAACTGTTGCGCGATCGGACAAATTAAGCAGAAGATCAGAGCTACCGCGGGCCCCGAGTCACACTCTGTCGAGCAACTTCGCGATTGGGATGGCTCTTGGCTTCCACCGCCATGCGAGGAGGATCGACGCGAGTTTGTGAACCCCAATCTCAACAACTACATTCAGGAATGGATCGAGACTCAACCCAACGAAGAGAGAATCGTCGACACCAGCGATATCAAATTCAGCTTCTGGAGCCAACCTTTGACCCTCACCACTTTCTTGCCCAGAGTAATCCAACCTGACAGCAGACCTGGTAAGTTTTTCTACTACACGTTTTATCCAACCGTACTGACATTTTACAGATATCAACAACTCGATCGATGAAAAGGCTCGCCTTTGGGCTAGCTCGTACTCGGTCATGAAGGATCACGAGGCCAAGATGAACAAAACCGAAACTAAAACCCGCACCCAGCTCTGGAGAGAGGCCCAAGCCGCTCGTCACCAATCTATTGCCAACCAAAATCAAGAATCCAACCCTTTCGCTCCCGAGTTCGACATGTACATTCGCCCTGTTGAGTGCAAGGATGCCCGACGCCTCTTCGAGCTTTACAACTTCTACATCTTGAACAGCAACATCCCAGAAGAACAGAAGATGATTACCGTCAACGACATGGAGTACTTCATCGCACAATGTAGAAAGGAGGAATTGCCTTTCTTCGTTGCAGTTAAAGGCCACGTTCCTACTCTCAAGGACGCTCAAGGCCGCTCCGGCACTTCAGCTCAAGCCAACATGCCAAAGGTTGATGATGTCATTGGTTTTGTCTGTGCCGAGACTCTTCAATATGGTATTACCGGTGCTCGCAATGGTGCCTCCCGTTTCACAGTCAACCTCCACTTGTATGTCGACTATGATCACTCTCGCGAAGGTGTTGGCAGAAACCTCCTCGACAGACTCATGCATACCTTGAGCCCTGGATACGCTTTCAAGAATGCCTGCGCATTCATTAACCCCACTGGCTGCAAGATCCATGAGCCTGGTTCCCGTATGGTCCATCAATTTGTGTTCCAAGTCAACGTCGAGAAGCAGAATGATCGCGATCTTCCCTGGCTTACTCAGTTCCTCTACGACAAATTCTTGTTCAAGGAGGAGTTCCGCATGAAGTCTATCACAAGACGCGGCACTGGAAAGGGCGATGCGCGAATGCTCGACAAGGCGTGGTTCCAATGTGAAGCCAGCCACGAGAACGAATTCGACCCATTCATCTAGGTGGTGATCTTCGCCATTACTCTCCCTGTCACAAGGATGACATGAAACGATCTTTGAGATGTCGAATCTTATGATTCTTACGAACTCACCTGCTAAATAGCACCACCTTCACATCTCGATACACGTCCCCTCACATTACGACTTGGAAACCCTGCTTGTTCTGGAGGAATTGAACACTGACTTCGTCGACCGTTTTACATTCCGCCTTGCCATCCTGGCTATGAACAGCATACTAGTTTCATTCTCTATAATATTTCGACACTGGCTCACCCATATCACGACTTCACCACTTGGAGACCCTGCTCACCATGGAAGAATGAATTGAATCGTTAATTTTTTTTATTAAAAAAAGACGTTGATGCGTTCCTTGTTCAGCATCTTCCTACCTTGCCTCTTTGGCTTTGAGCGGCTCCAAGATTTGCACATTTCGTTCTTGCTTTTCCAAAATGTCCCCTTTTCAATCAAGAATGCAGAGAATCTGCCTAGATCACAAAGATGATCACATGTACTAGCTAGTTTTCTCAATGAAATCATAAAATCCATCCCCATCTTCCCATGTGACTAGAGAAATTAATGACTAATACCTAAGTACAGTACGTGACTATTACGAGAATTCGTGCTTGATATCCTGTTTGGAATAATTTACCATTCTGGGAGTTTGCTGTCCAACTTCCCGCACTTTCAGGTTCTTTCGCAGAACCCAGGCCGCTCCCTCCCCAACTTCCCCAGGAACAAAACCATGGCCCGGACCCCTATTTATTACTGAAACGTAAAAACACCCCCGGTTAAAATTTGTACGAAAGCTGTAAAAAAGGTTTCTAAATGTATTGGAGTTTATTTCCGTAGGTCTGCAAAGGGCTGCCGGCACCTTGTAGAAGTGGTGTAATGGAGGGGGAGGCAGCTCAGGGCAGATTTTGGTGGTGCTCGCATCGCCTGTTGTGGAAGTTTTATTTCTAATTTTTTTTCTTAAAAAATGGGCTCTGAGAATTTTTGGACTTGGCGAGAGCGGATGAGCCAACTTGCCAACTCGGTAGCTCTTGTGCGGGGCTCAAGTAAATATTAACTAATATGAAGGGTGCCGGTCAACTTTTTTTTTGGGATGACTGAAAAAATGCGGATGTTTGCAATAGTATTCATGTAATATATTTAAGGAGTAATCGAATATTCACTCTAGTGTTCAAAATCACGTCAAAGCGAGACTTGGCGTATATCAAGTAACGTTCTGAAGCTTTCCTCAGATTAACCAGTTTCAAGACAATGCAAAGAGTGAAACATGATCTGCTCGAGATAACCTGGTATTATTTTACTTGAATTGGAAAATCTAAATAGGTAGCAGGGCATGACTTGACCAGAAACTCGTTTCCTTGATGGAATCCGCCAGAAATGGCCGACATTCCTCATCTCTTCTTGCCAAACTTGCCACCCTTCCCGACAGGCTTCCCACCCTTAACCTTCTTCTTCCCCTTATCTTTCTTGAAGTTCTCTACAGCTCCCTTCCCATCTCGCTCTGCTCGTCCCTTCTTCCAGACCTTGCCCTCCAGTCTCGTATCTCGGTCATCCAATTTCTTCTTGTCCTTATTGCTCAGCTTGCCGCCCTTCTTCTTGATCAAACTTTCCGCCCCATTCAACTCCGCTCTACCAGCCTTTTTAGCTTCCCTCTTGTCTTGCTCGCTCTCGAACCAAGTTCTCTTCGGCCGGCCCATAATCTCACTCTCATGGGACATGATATTCTCTCCCTTTCTGACCTCCATCTCGACTTGTGCCAACTGCTTGTCTTCCTTCTCCTCCTTGAGAATCTCCTCGATTTCCTCCTCCATATCATCGACTTTGCCAGCCCATATGTCAGCCTCAGCAGATTCGATCACCCTACTGACAATCTTAGCCCCCTGAGAACGACCGCTCTTGACAGCCGCCTTGACGATTTTGCGATCTGGCTCAGCAGCCAGTGTGCAAGCACGACCCTGGCGACCAGCTCGAGCTGTTCTTCCAACTCTGTGGAGGTAGATTTCATGAGATTGGGGTGCTTCGTAGTTAATGACCGTATCGACACCTTTGATATCGAGACCACGGGAAGCGAGATCTGTTGCAAGGAGAAATGATGCCTTGCCGTCTCGGAAAGCCTCCATGCTTGAAATACGCTACATTCGTCAGCAAAAGCCCATTAGATTTCCCAAGCCGGACTTACCTGTTCTTGACTCATGCTACCATGCAACTCGGTAGCTTTAAGACCAGAAAGACCAAATATCACTCTTGCTCTGTGGGCCTCCTTCTTCTGGCGGAAGAACACGATGACTTTGTTTGTGTAGATGTTCGCACAGAGATATAGCAAGTAACCCATTCGCTTCGTCTCTCTTCCAGGACGAAGACGAATGAACTCTTGTACCAAAGTTCCGACAGTTTGCTTTTGCGAGTCCACCATTAATCTGACAGGCCGATTGAGACCAACACGAATGAGGTTATCAACGGAAGACGTCATTGTCGCAGAGAATAACATCGTCTGTCTAGACTTTGGAATGGTGGTCAAGATCTCGTTGAGCTCGTCCGCAAAACCTGCTTCTAGCATCCGATCGGCCTCATCGAGAACTAGAATCTCGAGTGTATCGACTGTAAAGCTTACGGAGTTGCGCATGTGATCAATGAAACGACCGGGAGTAGCAATAATGACATCTGGCCGAAGTCTTAATTCTGCTTCTTGTACCTTCAGACTAAGACCTCCGACTGCGAGACAAAACTTGATGTCAGTATGGCTTGCAAGCTTTGTAGCTACTGCGTGACATTGAATTGCGAGTTCACGAGTAGGCATAAGAATGGCCACTCTGCTGGTAGGAACCTTCTTAGGACGGTATAGTAGACGTTCGAGGACTGGAACGATGAAGGCAGCCGTCTTTCCTGAACCAGTGACGGCACCACCAACCACATCCTTGCCAAGAAGAGCAACTGGGATAGTCTTGACTTGAATTGGTGTTGGCTGCGAGAATCCGACTGCCGCAAGTCCACGGAGAATTGGTCTCGATAGTGACATGTCTTGGAAAGAAGTTGTTGCGGGAACTTTGCTTCCCTTAGCAGGCTTCTCTTCGGGTGCAAAGAATGCTTCTCGGCGAGCGGCTTCTTCTGGATCTTCGTCTTTTTCGTCCTCATCTGATGAGCCCTCTTCAGCCAGATCATCCGGATGGGGAGCTGGGCTAGCCACCGAGTCGTCATCCGAGTCATCTTGAGCACCTGCTTCGTCTTCGCCAGACTTTTCAGCGTCTTTCTCGTCGCCAGACTCTTCTTCGTCAGATGCAACACCCATGCCAAAGCCATCTTCAGCCATGAACTCGTCTTCCTCGTCCTCAAGTTGTAGACCCTCTGTATCATCCTCGTCCTCGCTTCCAGATTCGCTGTCGGCCTCCACATCCACCTGAATCTTCCCCTCCCCTCTCTTCTCTCTCCGCCTGGCGATGATGTCATCGATGTTCACACCCTTCTTATTTCCACCAGCTCCATTGGCGCCAAGTCCTTTCCTCGCGCTCTCAAACCCCCATCCCTCAAACTCCTCCATTGCACCCTCTTTCCCATCCTCTAACTGGAATTCAAATTCAGAGTCCATAGCTCCGTCGTCGTCGTCTTTTGCTCCCCATATCCCCTCCGCCTCAGCATCTGCAGTCTCGTCATCATCGCTCTTGCCCTTCTTAGCTTTCTTGTTTTTCTTGGTAGATTTGACAGATTCGGTGTCCCTCTTTCTTTTTTTGGAAGATAGCTTTGGGGATGGAGGGGGTTCTTCTTCGTCAAGAATGGCGTTATCCTCGTTGTCTGAGAGTGTCAAAATGAAATCATCTTCTGCTTTTCTTTTTGTGAAGGTTGCCATCTTGAATTCGTGTGATTGAAATAGTTGGTAGTGTAAATGGTCTTTGATCTTTTTTTTTTGCGAAGAGTTGGCAGAATCGCTTGATGTAGTTTAGCGCAAATATATCCGCCCCGCCCCGCCCCGCACTACTTCCAACGTCACTGAACCCTTTCTCTCAGAATTCAAGAATTGGAAACGAGCTGCTCATGAGAGAGGTGAACTTGCACTGTTGCTTGCTGGAAATCCACTATTTTCCTCAGATGCAATTACCTTAGGTCGGATATTAACCTTTGCTACCTTTTCAAGTTTTATTTAAAATATTTAGATATTTAGCATGAATTGAGATTGTCAAGGCAAAGCAGCGGGCTCGATGGACCGTAAGTACAGGTTCGGAATCTTAAACGCTGTGACACAGTGGGTGAATTGGATTTGGTGAATCTGGACCCCTTCCCTCTCGCGTCTCCCATCCTCCCATCCTCGTATCTATGCTATCTAGGTAGTTAGGCGAGCCCAGTTGGGGTATTTAAGGACGTTTCCCATCCTCAATAGAACGACATCTTGAAATTTCTGCTTCTATTGACCCTAAGATGGTGAGGAAAACTTTGTGAATCGATCGAAGGAAAGTTACAAGTCAAAAGTTCATGAGAACATACGACCTCCTGCCTCCCCCTTTCCGACTTAGCGAATATTGAAATTTCCTCTACTCGAATCTTCCTGTAACGGCATCCGTGCAGAGTAGTGGAAACGGACTCTGGAATGACAGAGTAGGAAGTACTTTGTTTGTTGACATGAGGATGCTCGAATAGTCTTTAAAATTGCGGACCGCTATCCAAGGAGCGAGTCACATGTCGGCGATCTTAGAAAACTGATCCCAAAGTTGGGTGCTCACTCATGGATGGTATCATGATATTCTCCATTTCCTTTTCCTACCATGCGAGAATCTCAACCTTAATTTCCCAATAAAGGATTCTGTCTAGGCATCTGGGGCAGCTTGTAGTTTTCAGAAGCCATTTTTCAACCTATCTTCTCTACCCATGAGCAGTTACACTAGAACCTCAGCTGATTGGAAGGCTAGCACCATGCCTGTCAAAGCCCATCAGTCATGATCTCAAAATAATATTTTCTTTCTTACCGTGTCTGTTGAATGCGGCGCAAATCCTAAGTCCTTTCTGGTCGTCAGCCTTTCCAAGAAAAAGTAGCTTGTCAAAGTGTAACCCATGACTCCAGTCCATTCCAAAACTACTTTTCCGTCCTCGCCCCAGTTCCCGTGGCCGAAACAGGTGATGGGTGCGTGTGTCACATAATCTAAGGTTCGGGGGTGGATTTTGGTGTCTTCTAATAATAAGATGAAATATTCATTGTTACCTCTCAGTGGATTCCCTCCGCCTTCCCAATGTTAGCCGCAGCTCAACTTCTCAGGCTTCGGCGGGGCGCTCACCAATCATGATATCACCAGCACCAGAATACCCTTCTACGCGATACTGAAGTACAGTCCGGACACTACGCTGCTCAAACTTCCCATCCTCATGAGGATCTCATTACCGGCTACTCTCGTGCCTGATCGTACATATGTACTCCCCAAGTTGGTAATACAAAGCTGCGGTGTAGGCATTGGTGACCAGGATAAGCTTCTCGGCCGTCGCATCTCTCTTCTCGGCCTTCGCTATCCAACCTCGTCCCATTCTTCTCAATTGCCAAGGCCAGACCCTTCCCCAAACCCATTTCCAACAGTCCACAATAAATTTGTAAGGGCTCAATGCGAATAACGGAAAAGAAACAGAACCCAAATCCTCCAAAATAATCAGCTGCTCCTTCGTCTCCTTCTCGTTCCACATCTTGTACCTTGGGAGAGTTTTCTTCTTATCCTCTGCCTCCCCTCTCACTTTCAATACAGCAGGCATCTCTTCCTATTGCTTCGAATGAACAAAGAAATCCACGCTCTCGACACTCCTAAAACCGCAATTGATCCAAGATCCTTGATAAGCTGCGTCACATCCGTGACTTTATCTCTTCCCAGTGCCTCGTTCATGTAGTATCGGACTTGAAGTTATACGTACGGTAGGCTCGGCAATGCCCTCCATCCCGACATATTGCCTCTCCACAGGCATATTGTTCTTCGAGCATGACGATTGAGGCGGCCGGCTCTTCCTGCAGAAGGTCTAGGTGATACTCGTACCCGTGATACCTGGGCCTATTATTAGGTATTTTTAGGCTGGTGGGAGCGATGGTTTTGTCCAGTGGTCAGCAGTGGCCAGCAAAGGATTCCTTTGGGTCCTGCCAGTACTGTAAGATTTGGTGGGGTTGAGGCGGGGTAAGCCAGCGGGAAGATTTGAGGCTCTCATTTTGAGGTAAAGAGAACATGAAACAGATGGCAATGCATTTTTCTTCCCATTGACTTCAAGGAAAATTAAAAATAGGCACCAAAAGCAAGAAGAATGACAATGGCAAAAGCGCGTAATTCGCGGCTCGCGAGGCTCCTAGATCTCAGGGCTTATTGCTCGGAGACCTCCCTTCCAACGGTACTGCGCATGGCGATTGCCAAGATTTTAGAGTGAGCGCCGGGGCGAAAAGGTTTTGGAGGTTGTGATACCTGCATCGTTGTCTCCTGCCTGTAAAGGATAGGTCGACTCCGACTTCTCGGTGTAGTTCAGAGCGTCTTGGGAGCTACTGAATATGTCTGCCTGAAACCTGTTGTACAGCCAACTGTATGCCATTCTGAGCGATGTTCGGGCTCATAACCGGACCAAAGTTATCCCATAATGAAGGCGACATATCACATAGATTGCTCAGAATACCAAATCGTGGACGACTCAGTATTCTTTTCAGTAAGCATGATCGATCGTATTCATGATGATTTCGTTGACAAAGGTGAGTTTTGTCTTGGGGAAGTTAAGACTCCGCTGTTAGTAAGCAAATGACAGAAGCTACTCCTCTTTAAGCGTCCACAGGCGAACTGTTCAAGGCGGTGTAGAGTTAATTGTAACTCTTTCCATACTCTAAACTCTTGCTGTAAATTACCAAAAGGTCTAAAGTCTCATATCATTTGATAAATTCAAACTTCACACGTTTTGACTCTCCTCTGCGGCTTGGACTGGAACGGGATGTTTCAAATCTAGACTGAGAATCGTGGACCGCTGCCACATGGCAGTGATACCAACGTTCAGCCTCACCAGATAAGTCTCTCACCGGGTATCTACTTAGAGCTTCAAGTGGTATCAGCCGAGGAGGCATCTAGGCTCACCGCTGCCAATATGGCAACATTGAAGCTTTTTTTCTCAGCTGGGCGCCGCCACAGGCCCGAACAGGGAAGGTCCTCTAAGCCGTGTTCTCCTTGTGTGATGGCGAGCCTCAAGTACGGGTTTACGAGAGAGTCTGTGATGTTTTCCCTTCGTTCTAATCGTTCATTGGTGCATATTTCAAGAATCACGATATTGGATCAGATCAGAGTCAATCTCATCTTGCCACTGAAACAACAGTATGTATGTTCTATTTCTCATGAACGACCTCACACTTTCCCAGTCAAGGGTCAGCAAAGCGATGAGAAACCGCACAAGAGATCATCAGTCGTACAGAAGTTTTTAGCCAGGATATCTCCGCTGTCAATTGATGTTTAAATCTCCGTACGAGCCGTAGCCCCTCCTGGCTGCCGAATAAACTAAAAATATGTGCTCTGCGGAGCCTGGAGACGGAGGCGGGATACCGTCAAGATATTGCTTCAGCCACAAAATTGGTGGGTAATAAGCACTCATCGCTAGACAAGGCAGTTTTCAGAAGTCTAGAGGTACTGAAAAATATATAAGGGACGTGAATGTTCGTGTCTGGAATTGGTACTTTCCTCAGGGTCCGGCCTAGTTATTCTCCGACTAAAATCATCCGTCAAAATGCACCCAATCTTTGGAGTTGTAGCACTTGCTGCTCTCGCCAATGCGGTTTCTCTTCCCAAACCTAAAAGCCCCTCTGGGCCGGGCTTTGTCAAGTTGCCCATGACCCAAGTCAATGCGACGCCTAGCTCTCTTAACAAAAGACAAGATGGTACTCTTTTGTACAATACTGAGTATGGAATTCTCTATGAGATACACAGTAAGCTTCAAAGAAATACCACTTGGGCCTCATTAACACCTCGCAGTCTCAATAGGAACACCCCCTCAACCCGTCTATCTTCAACTCGACACTGGCTCTTCGGAGGCATGGGTAAACCCAGATTGCTCTACAGCTAATACAGCCGATCAAGCCGCAGCTTGTAACAGCAACCCCATCTATAACCCCGGGACCTCGACAACTGCTGAAGATGAGGGTGTCGGGTTTTCACTCAGTTACGGCAAGGGTTCAGCGGATGGAGAATATCTGGCCGACAACTTTCTCGTCGGAGGTATACAATCTTAGTGTGTCAGTTTTGAATAGAGGGCCTTGCTGACACAGGCATAGGGGCAACGGTCACGGCCCAGACCTTTGGGTATGCTACCTCAAGTACCTATCAACAAACAGGCATTCTCGGAGTCGGCTATGGTGTTGAAATTACTGGGTACTACTGTATCATCGATGACATGTTTCTCCAGGGCATCATCAACAGTCGTGCTTTCAGTCTCGACTTAGGAGGTATAGACTCACCTAATGGTAATGTAATCGGCACCCCAAGCAACCATCCGCTAATTCATAACAGGCGCAATTATATTCGGGGGAATTGACACAATGAAGTTCACAGGCCCTCTCGAAATCCGACCCGTCATCCCTTACTCCGACGCACCGGATGGAAATATCAGGTACTGGATCTATATGACATCCGTCGGCATTACTAAACCCGGCGCAACTTCTTCAACACTGTACACTGTCCCGGCCCCTTCTTATCAGCAAGCTGTTGTCCCTGACAGTGGTAGCACCTTGAGCACGTTGCCTTTGAATCTTGTCCAGGCTATGCTGGCAGACTTCACTGGGGTCGTTTCAGTAGGCAATGGACTCTACACAGTTGATTGTAACCAAACAACTATGTCGGGTACCCTGGACTTCGGCTTCGGAAGCACTGTCATTAACGTTCCATACCACCAGTTCATATGGGAACCGGCAGCAGGCGTGTGCTATTTTGGGGCAGTTGGTAAAAGCGCCGCTACGAATAATGTCTGGATCTTGGGAGACACTGTCATGAGATCTATGTATGGTGAGAAATATCTTTGCTTCTCTTTTGCTGCACAACTAATAAGATCAGCTGTATTTGACCAGGATAACGATAACATTTGGGTTGCAAACTACGTCGACTGCGGATCCAATATCATCGCTATCGGGTCTGGAGTGGACGCCGTTCCCGCCGTCACTGGAGCGTGTACTATTACTCCCTCCATAACCTCCGCATCCCCCAGTAACTCAGTACCGACGCCATCGACTTCAAGCAAGGTCTCGAGCTCAAAGTTGACTGCTTCGAGCTCTAAGGTGACTTCTTCGTCCTCGAAATCATCTACCGTCAGCACGAAAACTACGCCGTCGTCACAGTCAAGTGCGAAAACAAGTTCGTCATCCGTATCAAGCATTAAATCTACATCATCTGTCTCTAGCACAAAATCCACCTCGTCCGTCTCAAGTGTCAAGTCTGCCTCCTCCCTTTCCAGCTCGAGAACCACTTCGTCCTCCATCTCAAGCTCCAAGACTAGCTCCTCCCTCTCAAGTACGAAAACAGCATCCTTGTCTCTTTCGACTGCAAAATCCGCATCCTCTTTGTATATATCCAGTCTTAATACCAAACCAACAAGCGTCAGCACCAGCAAAAACACGCCAACCTCCAAAGTCTCGAGCTCAAAGTTTTCCTCCACAAAATCCACTTCAAGCTCCAAATCGTCCTCACTGTCAACCCTCAAATCTACTTCTACCAAGTCCAGCACTCTAGCAACCACGACCTGAGCAGGAGGGGACAGGTCAAGGCACTGTGCTGTGGGAATTTAAATGACTAATGAATGTTTTTGAAATATTTGGGAAAATACAAAATATCCTAACTATCAAAGTACTGTGAGCACCTAGTGACCCACATCCTCCTGAATATTACAGGCCCAAAATTATTTAACGCGGTATCAGCGTTCAGAATTTCTTTAAAAATCGAAAGTGCTCCCAAAAACGTACATAAGTTGCATTGAGTAGAGGACTAAGTAACTGCCTGGTTCGTAGGATGTTCGATATGTAATATCCAGCAACCCCCAGGGAGTGAAAATTGTATGCTACAGGCCAGGTAAGAAAACGGGAAGGAGCAAGGGGGCGAATTAGTGAGTTTTACCTCCAATCCGTGAAGTATACATTCCCTCGCTCGCTCGTCAAGAATCAATCAATACATCACCGGCTATGGTAGGTGGGATTCACATGCAGCCGAAGATGGGGATAGTTATTAACGAGTAAAGCGAAACACCTTAAGCCCTGGAGATTCTGCAGATTTCCAGATTGTGCGCCGGTGATCACAGGGTACACTTTTTGAATCGGCAGCACTGCAGCAGTTACGGGTAAATAATATCACTTGAACGCAATTGCTTTCATTTATTATTCATAACCCGCTACAAATTAAGTGATGCTAGCTAGATGCAGATGGTTGTAACCGCGTAAGGCAAATAGATGATGGCAAAAATTTTCCCGTTTTTGAGAAGATTTTCATGTTGCTATGTAAAATATAATGACAAAAAATAAACTACCGACTTTACAGTCTAGCGTCTAGAAAAATCACTCAATGCCTGAGATATTTTCAACGGCGAGAAACACCTCTCTACCACTCAACCAGTTTGGTCGAATGATCGTTATGGTGTATTCGCTTATTGGGGTATATAAAGGTGTGAAAGTGAGGGGGCAAGTAAGGGAAGATGGCGGGAGGAGAGAGGCGAATACGATACTGGAAATCAAAGTGTTCCTCAGTTTTTAAGCAAGTGGGATTTATTTGGCCGTCTTAAGACTCTCTTCATGCTACACTATTTCCTCCGTGAAGTTCCCCTTGAGCAGAGGACACAAATATTTTAACTCAACTCTTGCCCCTACCAGACATACTTCCCGTCTCCTCCTCTTCTTGCTTTTAGACCCATCCCTAACCCACCTCTCTAATCTTCCGAGTACCATCCCCAACCCCAACCCCAACCCCAACTCCCACCTCACCACACCACCTTCCCAAGAATAGAGAATGCCAGAATACTACACTTTCCTCCCACATATGCACTCACATCCTCGATCCATGACTCACTCCCCTCTTCTAAATTCAAGATAGTTCGAAAGCGAGTCAAAAAAACAAAAAGCCGAATACTCTAGAGAATCTGAGGAAGATGGCTGTGAATTAGAGAGCGTACTGGTTTGAATCCCATATTTGGAGCAAGGTCTGCACTTGCTTCCTTCCCATCAATGCTCCTGCTAAAGTGTGAGAAGGGAGACCATGGAGTGTGGTTGATGGACAATAGAGTGCAGATTATAAGAAGAGAATAAATTCCTAAGGATTATGTGACCGTATCGGGAATACCAGGATCGGAGAGTGGCTGAGGAGGTGAGGCATGGAAAGGGGAGATATGAAGAGGGTGGGCGTGGCAGCATGGGGAGGAGGTGGAGGAGGGAACAACGGGTGGATGCGGGTAGAGATAGGAGCAGAGATGGGAGGGATGAGGGAAGGGGGGTTTTTTGGGAAAACGAAGGACTCTGGATAGGAGGGGGTAAAGTAGGGGGAGCGGGGAATTAAGGCGGGAGTTCCAAGACGACAGGAGGGTGGGAGATCAGAGAGAACAAGGTCCAAGGCGGGATATAAGCGTCAGAGCGAAGGCATGCGCTTTGATCCGCGGGATATGGGATCTGATCCGAGGGATATGGGCTCTAGCTCAAGTGACTGGGAGGAGTCTGAGATGGAATAGGACTATTCGAGTTGAGTCTTGTGGAAGACTAGTAGAAAAAACGAAGTTGGAGAAGAAGTTCTGATGCTCTTGGAAGTTTGTCACAATAAATTGAGGCCCATGTAGTATAAAATTCGAACACCATATATCTCCCTGAGGCCGGGATTCTCAGGAGTTTGGGTGAAAGAACCAATGCCCACCCTCCAACCCACTCGCTTCTCCATCTACCAAGGCAACAGTTTTCCCATTACATTGAAGCGTCCCACTCAAACCAGGTAGAGAAACTCTACCCATCGTTCCCCGTGGAGCCACAAAGTTCATCTGGGTGACTACTCCCCCACTCGCCTGATATGCATTTGAGAATCCTCCAAGGGTGGTCGTAAACCCCGCATCTACTATCGTTAAGTCTCCAGGTTGCGGTGCAATGAGCCATGTTTGGCCACTCGCAGACGTGAGATGGATGCCAGCTACATAAAAAGAGAGCAAATTTGTGGGCCCTGTAGCCCATCCATGAGCATGCGAGACGCGGGGGTCATTAGTGTAGGGAGCATAATGCAAAGATCCATCAATAGAATACCCTTCGATGAAAGTAGAATTTGTCATGCGCGGATCATCGAGCATGAAGCCCCATTGGAGACGCATAAGATCAAGAGCGGTCTGGGGATCAGAGGCGAGGAGATGAGCCTCGAGTTCGAAGCTGCCAATGAAGGGGGAGACGGTTGGGCCGGCTTCAGGAGCGGGGGCTCCGTAGGGTCCCCATCGCGCTTTGAGGGCTTGAGAGATCTGGATATTTTGCGCGTCAGATAGGGTGAGATTTGATTTGATAGCCCAGGAATTGCCATCTTGCGGGTTTAGGGTGGAGTTCTCGTTGTCTTTATAGAGGGAGATGGTGGAGTCCCAGAGGAGGCTGTTGGCTGCAGTTTTCAGTCTTTCCGCTGTTATTGTCCAGGAGGCTATTGAGGATGTGTCATTGAGAGCAGTTGCTAGTTCGATAGCTTGGTTGAGGGTGAAGTAGAGAATGGCGTTTGCTTCGATGTTCTGGGGATCGTGAGCTGGCTGAATCTAAAAAGATAGAAGAGGGGCATAACTCACATGACCGCCCATTCCATTACGGAGCCAATCGGCTCCGGAAGTCACGTACATCAAGCCCGTGCTATCGATATTCCCCAAAGACCAAGATAAACCAAGCGTGAACTTGGACCAGACACTCTTAAGATACGCCATATCTCCTGAATACTTGTACAAGTAGGATATTCCAATTAAGCTGTATAGGTGATATGTGAAACTCACTATTCCGAGTGTATTGAAAGGATAGCCTGCGTAGGGTAGTAGTCCGTCTGCGGCTTGGAAAGCCAAAAGCGAGTTTAGGGAATTCCGTACGGATATCAAGTCGTTGGTGCTCACGAAGATACTTGGTAGAGCAACACTCATGTCTCCTGGCCAGACTTCGCGATCTCGTTTAGCTCCATCTACAACGCAACTTGTCCCTTCGGTGATGGTGTCATTATTGTACCAGGTGTCAGTGTTAGGCAGCGAGATGTTGTCATTTGAAGATATCTCTCCAAGATGCACTAAAGCATTGCCATATCTTGGATCGATATTGCAAAGTTGATTGGTGTATGCCCCTATCAATTCCCGTTAACTCTGAACATTTGAAAAGACCATGAGACTCACCAGCATACCAGATACGATTAAGCAAATCGTCGTTGCAATGGAAGTATCCAGAATATGCTCGGAGGTCCTGCTGGGGAGCTGCGGTATAGTCTGTGACAACGCTCGTAACCTCAACTGAGGCAGTAGAATTGTTGATGAGACTGAGATACCTGAACCCCCCTCGTTCGTGCCACCGCTCGACTGTATAGGTTCCTGGTCCTTGTCCCACAGGAAGCCAGAGTACCTCATCCAACCCCGCATCGGCAGTGCCGTCACTCCCTTCCCCATTGATCCAGATACTTGACTCAGTATACGTTAAGCCAATAAAGGCGTTCGAGGAGGATGAGGTTCCAACAGTGACGGATACAACCCCTGCGATATTCTTTCCATAGTCGAAGGTCACCGAAGAGACGCCCTGGAAGACCGCTGAGCCATTGGGACCACCAACAAGTGAGTCTGCCCCTGTGACAGTAAAATTTACTTTATGAACGTTTGCTGGAAAGAGAGTTCGAGAATCTGGCGCGAGAATGTATTCGCTGTAAGGAACAGCCGCAACGAGAACACCAGACCCCACGAAGGATGACAAGAGGTACAGGCACGAGAGACGCATGTTGGTGGGAGGAAGAACTAGTAGACAGAACACACCTACCTTGCGGGGAGAAGAGCTCCTTATAGCTTATATAGAGATTTTCAAGTAGAAAAACGTTGCTTCCTTCGCGACAAATTGCACCGCAACGCGGAATACCCGGTCTTCTGATCGTCCTTGGACACTAGAACTCAGAATTTTCAAGGGAAGAAAAAGGAGATTGCGGGGAAGCCCGAACAAGATGAGGGAAGTACCGGCACCTGGCATGGCATTTGAACGGCACAGAACTCAAAAGAAGAGACGAGCCAGGTACCGGAGACCAGACCAGAGGAGCAAGATTGCCCTCTTGGCGTACGAAGTATCAGGACTTGGAGTGGGCCATCCTCTCGGTGGAATATCGAGCGACATAGTTTAGGAGGGGTGGTCTGAACCGGACCGATTCATTGAAGGGCCGTGCTATGGGAGGGTATGATTCATGTGGCAGGTGATAGTGGACAAGATCTGGTCACGGTGGGTTGCACAAGTGGACGCGGAAGTCAGAACAAAACATGGAGATGCGGGTAGTGGAAGCGAGAGAAGCTTGGTGGCAACAAAGGAAAAGGGGGTGTCATTACATATTGATTAGTCAGTGGATGGACCGTGCGTTGAGACAACACTCAAACCTCACTGGACGACCATCCACCTCCAGCTACTTCGTACCAACATCACACATTTACACATTTACAGGCCTACAGACCACTCACGGGCACCCGTCATCTGTTTCAAAGAGGCTAGAGATATGCACCCTATCACTGGGCCGAGTCGTGGGGAGAGGAGGTCGTCATTCTCAAGTGAATGGAGTGTGGAGTGTGAGGATGTTGAGGATGTTGAGGACGCCGTGTAAGTCCTCATAAATGTGGATGCCCTTATTATCGCATACTGACATGTAGACTAGATCAATAAGTCTAAAGCCGAAGCCCAAAGAGAAATACCCAGGTTAGTAAAAGATTATGCTCACCTCTAGTGAAATATCACTCCCTTTCGTTCTATACTTCACCTGGGCCCCCACCCCTATGCAAAGCCGCAAGCTTGATGCTATTAAAGAGAAGACTGATAAATTTTTGAAATAGCAAAGCTTCACGCCCGACTGGTAGCCAAAAGGCTAGGAGTTAGCAGTGGTTTGATCTACCTCCCGGGCCTCCCCCTCATCGAGTACGAGGACTCGGATCAACCCATGTATTTCCGGCAAAGGCGCTATTTCTACTACCTAAGCGGAGTTGACTTCCCAGGAGTCATTGTCACTTATGATATCCAGCAGGATACCCTCACTGCATGGATTCAGCCACCAAACTCAGGATCCAACGTGATTTTCAACGGCTCTAATCCTACCACCAAGGAAGTCCAAGCAGCTTACGATTTCGATGATGTACAGCTTGTCACAGCTCTAGAGCAATACCTTAACAAGTTCGCTCATACTGTTGAAGGAAAAATATATCTCTTGCATGGCTATCAGGGACCTAAAGGTGTTCGCTCAGTCTGGGTCATGGAGGATGGAAGCAAGCATTATCTCGGAAAAAGCCCATTTGACTCCGTGTCCCTGAAACCGGCAATGGATGCATCGAGAGCAATCAAAACACCCTATGAAATCAAGCTTATTCGCAAAGCAAGTGCAATCACTGCACAAGCACACATCAATGTGCTGAAGTCAATCAAGCGTCTCAAGAATGAAGCCGACATCGAGGCTATCTTTGCTGCTACCTGCATCTCCAAGCAAGCCAAAAACCAAGCTTATGGCATCATTGCTGGAGCTGGCGAAAATGCAAGCACCCTTCACTACATTGCAAACAGGGAACCTTTAAAGGGCAGGCAACTTGTCTGTCTCGATGCTGGATGTGAGTATGAATGCTATGCCTCCGACGTAACGAGGACATTTCCAATTTCTGGAAAGTTCACTCCAGAGGGTAAGGCAATCTATGATATTGTGGCAAGGATGCAGGAGGAATGTATCAGAATGGTCAAGCCTGGGGCCAATTTTCGTGATGTCCATGTAAGTTTCCGCTTTTATTTTACCCCTGCACTCCCAATTAGTTATTAAATTCCCAACTTCATTAAATAACAAACACGATTTACTTCGGACAGTGAGTACGATTCACTGACATATGACCAGTTCCACGCAAACAAAGTGGCCGTTGAGGGCCTCATGAAGCTTGGGCTTCTCCATAATGGGACATTTGAAGAGATTTACGTGTCAGGTGTTTCCAGGGCATTCTTCCCTCATGGTCTAGGCCGTAGGTTCCGATCTCTACCTCTCCTCCATTCCTAAAACTTCCCGAAATATTCTCCATCAACGAAGCTAACTGCCTCAGATTACTTGGGCCTCGAGTGCCACGATGCTGGAGATGGCGGCAACCTGCTCCTCTCAACACAGCAGAAGCCTAAGGACTGGCCCACAGCATACAATGAAATCTCAACACTCCCATCCATCGACGCAGCATCAATCCTCGCGGTAAACCATGTTATCACGGTTGAGCCTGGAATGTAAGAATCACTTAATCCCCCCCATCCTGCATCTCTAAAGTTCCTTGTGTTGCAGTTACTTCTCCCACTACGCGCTCGAAGAAGTCTACCTCAAGGACCCTCGATTCGCGAAACATATCAACACGGACCTACTCGAGAAATACTATCCCGTTGGAGGAGTCCGCATCGAGGATGATATTCTGGTTACCGAGGATGGATACGAAAATCTCACCACTGCACCTAAGGGAGACGATGCCTTGAAGATCATTAATGGAAAGGATGAAGAGGTTGCGGGGAAGACGAAGAATCGAGGATGGTTCTGGTAAGTTCGCGAGTGTGAAACTTTTCAGGCAGACGTGGCATAAGAGAGAGATCGAGAACGCGTTTCATTGCTTCATATTCAACAGGGAGATTATTTGGAGGATTCAAGGTGTCGATTATAGTCTCGAATGCCTTTGGGAGTGATCTAATCAGCACAAGTAACAGCGTAGAATCATTATATGCTCCCTTAGAATTGGCATCTGCCGCTCCAAGCTTACGACGATAATGCTTTAATTTATCCTATGCCCCAACAATTGTGCTTTCCGGACCGTAGGAAATGGTTTGGATTCTCGTATATGTTGGCAGCTGTAGCTTCAGTTTGTGAGTATTTCGATTGCAAATATCCCTACAGCAAGTACGTCGGCAATATTCTCTATCCCAGTGTGTTCAATATGTCCCACCCCCTCGTCATTGACCTCGGCAGACAACACTAGATAGCAGCCAATGCTCAAGCAATAGTAAGACTGACTTCAATTCCAACCCACGCAATTACCACCGGATCCAGCCATGTCTGACCTTTGACCCGGCGCTAATGGTTGGCTACCTCAGGGTGTGGATGAGTCGTTCTTCGATATTGCGACACGGGATTAGAAAGTGAATGAAACATATCGAGATGGATGTTTAAACAATTGAAGCAAAGGGGATATAGCCCTACCTTACAGTCAGAAATTGAAACCTTGTCGCAAATGCTACAGTGCTCGATGAGCCTCCAATGGACATTTTGAAGGAGAAGGTCTGAGAGTATACCATCACGGGTTTTCAGTCATGGGCGTATTGAGAATGCTGCCGCAAAGCAGTATTTGGAATGAGTCAGATTCGTTGGAATAGAGTTTCTAGACAGTCGAAGCCGACCTGTGTCTACAGACCCGGATGAAATCTCTAACACTAGATGACATCTTACTCTAGATGACCGAATATCATCCCTTGTCTACCACTATTCTTAACACCAGTACTGGTACAATTAGGGATACAACAAGGGAACGCCAACGCTCAACATTTCGTACACACGCTGACCATCAAACACCTTGCCCTGCCCTGCTGTTGCTCTGCGACCACAGCACTGCTATATTGCTGAAGTATACTAGTTATACGCACCCGGCCTCCTCTGCTCAAGCTTATGCTGGACTTTCCAAGTATCGACACGGCCCTTTCCGATGGAATCCGACCTCTTCATTCAGCGTCCCTGTTGCTTTCCACATCGTCCTCGGCAAAGAAAAGGGAGAATCAGCTATAACGTCTTTGTAATAACGGCGGATGGATCCCTGATACTCTATATCAGTAGGCTCCAGGACCACTCGCGGACAGATCCGTACTTTGAAATATCCTAATGTTCCAATCTCCCCCGCGCATCTCTGCCCCATTTCCACCGCAGGGTTCATTGCAACTAGCTTCTCAAGAGAGGGTTGCTTGAGCATCGATGCTGTTGCTGCAGAAGCACTGAGTATCTGCGGTCGCTACACTAGCCAAACTCACAGCTTTCACGTGAACTCGCAAGGGGAGTGGTGTATACAGAATTCTGTGCCAAAGTAGCCATAGCTACCGGTAAGAACATAATGTTCTTTATGAAAGATAGTGCTGGCAATAGACACAGTCAAACACGGAGGGACTACTTCCACCAGCCAGCCAAAATCAAGCCCAACCCTATCAACGACAACTTAGACAGATGGCGAGTACGAAAGTGGATCTTTATACTGAGCGCTGCAATAACTTGCCACATGCTGATGAAAGCCAAGCTCACTGCAACGAAGCAAGTCATCGACAGGTCGCTGATAGAGACTTCAATGGCTCAGGAGTTGACTTAAAGACTGCTGGCAACACGAATGTTCCGGGGTCCTCAAGTTTGAGAGTGACAATGTCATAAGCAAAAACGAGGTGGAGCAAATAACCGATTTTGCCAAATCGGCAAGGGACGGCATATCAGCCGAGATCAAGATCAAAGCTATTGTTGCTGCGGACAAAAGCAGGCAGTTCAACAATTGGTAACGAATGAACCCATTCTCCACCAGCAGATTGAAAAGAGCCCGGTTGATAAGGTGGAGATGCTTTTGCTATTGCGATTAGAGTTAGAGTTAGAGTTGGTAGGATACAGTAATAAGGACTTGCGATTGGGGGAACGCAAATGAGGGTGGAGGCACGGGTCGTACGTTCGTATATATAGATGGAGAGTTTCATGGTTTATCACGTCTACAGTCCAGTACATTAAGGAGCCCGCACGGTAGAGATCAATACAATCGCGCTTTCCCATCTCCACTCCTTTCACCGCATCCTCAACCTCCAACCAGGAGCTATTTCTACAGCATTTACTTAGACTTACAATTTTCAAGTGCTAGTGGTTATTCTAGTTAATTGATGCATTGGATTCTTCCTCACAAGGTTAACCTCGTCAACCTTTGACACACAACGGTAGCAAACACGCGCGAGCCCAGTAATAGTGTGTAATTACTTAACAGCCGAGTAACGTGCTGGTATCGAGAGGAGGAAAAAGACGACGCAGGCTAAGATGGCTTCTAAAAACAGATCTGCGTCACGGAATGCTGCTCTTTAGATATGTATTATTAAGCACGACCTTCCTCCTACAACCTTGTGACTTTTTTTCAGCAACGCCTTCAGCAACTCTAGTGTTGATATCCTGCTCAACAATACATGCCACTCAAATGACGACGAGCCAGCAACCTTCTCACCACACCCAGCACCCCTAGCTGCAAAGTCACGAGACCTCTTCACCAAAACACCCTCAAATCAAGCATCCAACAAATCCTCTGCTCACTCAGGTTAGTCAGGCGAGTTGACTCAGCCAAGGATGAGCCGAGGGTGATTAGCGCCTGAGCAAGAGCAGCAAGATTATTTACTCTATACTGCACTCAAAAACGAGAAAACTAATTTATTCCTGATACCTCGGTATTTTTGAAAATATACTTTATGTTACAATAAAGATAAGTTATTTCTGAAGAAATTCAATAGTAATATAAACAATATCACAGCAATATCGCCAAGATAAACATATATACTAGAGAGAGGCTCGAACCAATAAAGTAGTAATCCGAAAGCAGTAATATCTAACAAAACGAGACGCAAATAGTAACGCTATTTAAAGCAATAAAATAAGCCATAACAAGTGGAAAAAGAGACTAGATTTATATTAGAATAGATATACAAGATAAAGTAAGCCAAATTTTCAATTTATATTAAATATAATTAAGTTTTGATTTAAAATAAAGAAAAACTTAATTTCAAGAAAAAAGCTAGTGCTAATCCCGCTTCTTAACTTCGAATTTTATAAAGGTTGAATAACTTTTGTTTGTATTAGGGAGGAGGGAGCCAGAGCTTACAGATGACATTTAGCCCAAGTTGGGCATGATTTCAGGATTTCTTGATGTTTGCGTAGCAGATGGCTCAAGGTTATGCCAGCGGAATTTACTAAGATCAAGTGATTCCGCCCACACAATCAGGGAGAGGTTGAAGTTTAAGATCAGAGGACTCTTCAGATCCTTGTTCAAGTGGAATACGATGTGGTTGGAATGAGGCAAGAGTGCCACGAAGGGTGTATGAAACCTGCTGAATGGAAATTTTCCATGCTGACGTCTCGAAGCCGAGATTCAAAGCGACGAGGGGAGTGGTACTATTGACTGCGCTGTAGAAGATTCATCTACAAAGTGTTAGTAAACCACTAGTCGTGTAGAGGGGATTGCTTACCCTTTATCGGTGAAGGGAAAGCCAGAGAGTCAGAAGTTCAGCCCATTTCTGAAGAAAACATAGATTACGAGCTCTACACCTCTCCCTTTCCGCTCTATCGCTTGTGTTATCATATTTTTGCCTTTGACAGTCCTCTATGTTTTCGAAACCGCCTACCATAACCAGCAAAGCCCGACGATCAACGGCGCAACCATATGAAAATCATGCCAAGTATGCACTCCTCCAGCCTAGTCCAGCGCCAACAGCAAGGAAAACATCTAACTCTGAATCGCCTGCACAACACTGGTAGTTGACAGCGTACAGCTGACTAACATGCCGCCGCCAATAAGCATAGTCATACCCATGGCTTTAGCGGAGAGGATGCCCCGATAAAGGAGAGGATGGGCGGACCCATTGCGAGGTATTTGCTTTCGAGAGCGTCGGATAGGTGACTAACTATGTGTAAGATAGTAGATTGCTTTAGGAGTGGTCCTTGGGCTGTCAGCAGGGAGTTTGATGGGAGGAGTGGGAGACAGGGGACAGGAGAGCGGGAGCAGGAGGTATTCGCACTTCCTTTTTTGAGTGACCTCCATCGACTTGGCCTGGTTTCCCTAGTAACTCCTTCTAGCCCACATGTCTTCTCTCCTTGTAAAAAAAAAGCTCCAAGTGTTGACATTATGTACACGAAGAAAAAAATGAGCAAACTTAGTAAAATCTCAGTAATTAAACAAATTTGGGTCCGACCGTCCGAGAATGAGGAAGCCTGCCGGTATTTATAGTTACAGGAGAACGATTATTTCTAGAATTGTTCGTTGTAAGGAAATTTAGCTAGCTGCCAGAAAATTCGAGAAAGGAGAAATTTGTAGCTTTCACTTTGAAAACAGGCGCCATGGCTAATAGCAGCCTCTTTTTCCAGAATTTATGCAAGCGAATCTGCAAATCAGAGTGGATTCTAGGCCTCATGCGTCTATAAAAGGCCCTCTTGAGCCCTCTACTTGATCTCTCCCACAAACATCGACATTTCAAAATCAAATCACAAAACAACCCTTACACTACAAAATGTCTAGTCAAGGCAACCAAACTGGCAGCGGTAACACCAACCCTACGGTGGATCTTGGAAGATGCTATCTGATTGATATCAGTAAGTCAACCCAACACTTCGAGATCTCAACTTGGTCGAGAATATAGCTAACAATAACTCTAGAGTACTCTTGCGGATGCATGAGCGACTACCCAGAGGTTCAGCACCAGGTTAATTGCGCCCAAGCTCACTCCAATGCCATCTGCCAGGATGCAACCTCAGCTCCCTATCCCATTGTCAAACAGTTGGGCATCTTCTGTCCTGCCTGCGTAAGTAATGGAAGCCATCATCTCGGGATCCGAGCGCTAATTGGTTATCTAGATCGCCATAATCCGCCGGGCTATGGAGGAGAGACTGGGAATGAACTAAGAAGACATGAATTGGAGGATGAATCTGGTCCGGTAGCAGCTTAATGCCTGGTAGCGATCGTTCTGATTTACACTAGAGTCTGGACTTGGATCGCTGGTCTTTGAACCTGGGGCTTGGGGCTTTGCGTTGGACTTACTCTTTGGTCTTTAGAGGTTAGAACCTTCTTGAGTATCAAAGATTCATAAACGCGCATATTCCTTGAGATACCAAACCAGTCCTGAATCCAGAAACTTGCATGAAGATTCTAGTCGTCTTGATTGTTTACCACCTAGAACACCAACGTTGCCTGGACTGATTTCACCGTTTGAATTATTTAAGAGATATACAGGTTAGGACGCCGGATCGCACTTCAGAATTAAAGAATCCCTGATTATCACAGCTCTTTTGTCCTGTGTAATCTCTCCGGATGATATTGTGCCCCAGTCATCCTATCCACGCTTTGGATTGTGATGTGTGACCCATTTTCTTTGCTTCAATTTGTTTATTTGCCAGGGGGTAAATCCAAAGTTCCAGCATACTCGAGGAGGTCCGGAGTATGTGGGCCATTCTGAAAACGGGCAATGCCAACCACAGAAACACTTCTCAATATGTATCTTATCAAGGATATAGAGTCAGAATGTAAGGCATTGCATTACTATTTGTTTCGCAAAAGAACTCTCCTAGAAACCAGCAAATTTGTATCAATCCGATCCCCTCGATCTGCAAATCCTCTCCCGATGTCCTCTTCTAGGTGGGTAAGCGCCCTGCGGTGATGTTGATTGTCAGAAAGTAGGCTCGGGTGGAGGGACTCGAGTCCGAAGATCCAAATAGCTTAAACAGTGGCCTGATAATTGTAAGCAATTATTACTTGAAGATTAGTTGGAGGGTCTGAGAAGCTTACTTGAACCGGTTCACCGTCCCGAACTTCAGCGCTGGAGGAGACCACTGCAGGGCTGGTAAGAGCTGGCGGGTTGGCGAGAACAACACTGTAAGTTTGCTCTAAAGCTCTAATATCATCAATGGTGGGTTGAAAGAATGTGTGAAACTGGCCGCGGGTCCAACTGAAGTAGGTGAATGGGAAGTAGTGTACGTTGATACTGTCAAGGCCACGGAACTTCAAAAGAGTATCCCGACCAAGAGGCATCGGAAAATACTTCAAATTACCCTCGCGCTCCTCTTCAGGATATTTATGCGGCTCTTCAATACGGCGAACGAGGTCTAGATCTAGATAATTGGTTTCAGAAGTCATCCCAATTATTAGGGTCTTTAACGACGTGCTGGACCTAAGAAGTTCGAGAGCCACGATGACTGAAGATAGTTCGCCTCTCCAATGGAACGACACATGCTTCAGATTTTGCAGCAATAGATGGTTGTTGTTGAGCCGGATTCTCATGTTGCAGAGACAAGTGAACACAAGTCGAGATTTTGAGTAGACTGCAGCTGCAACCTCTAGACGTGTGCTTCTGTTAACCAGCATTAAATTCGTCAATTCCGTCGACTTAGGTCGATTATATTCGTCGCTGCATCCAGCATCCGGGCAATAAAAGCGGCTGTTGGTGTCATATTGGTAGAATTGGGAGTATAAATTCGGACTTGGGCAAGCAAAGCAGTAGATCATATCGCGAACCTCTCGAGGTAGATCTTGGAGCTGGAAAGGAGGCAAGTGCTTGTCTAGGTGAAGAGTTAGTCTGTCACTTTTGTCAAGAGAGTGATGGGGGCCACTAACGAGCAATGTGGATAGTGGCTTTTAAAGCACGGAGGATAGCAGCAAACATGATAACATGTTGTGGTATCTTAGCTAAGCTGGCTTGATCCAAGGTCTCCATAACTTCAAGACAGAAGCGGGTTACGATATAGACGGCCATGGCAGTTTCATTATTGTCGTCGATGGTGCGCCATCCCAGTCTCCAAGCTGTGAATTTTCCCTCCTGGTAGGCTTGGTATCGCCTGAGCAGCTTGCCGATCTTGAAAGCGCTGATGTCGTTGACCTCTAGGGCCATAATAGCATCATTTCCATGTTTTCTCCAGTGGAATTTATCTACCATTGCCTTCTCGGACTTCGTAAGTGCCTTAGTGACACGATTGATGATCATTAGGTTGCCCTTAATCACACTGTTTGCAATGACCAGAAACTGGGGAATCGCCGGATTCGTTGAGGACGCCATATTGAGGGATATGCTGAGGGTGCGAGGGTGCGAGGGCGCGAGGGTGCGAGGGAGGGTAGGATAGAGATTCGGACTGTTGTGTTGTAGGAAACAGATCGACCGAGGTGCAGTTGAAAAACCTCATAACATTTTAAATGTCGGAGAGTGGACTAGAATTTCATTGGCACTCGGCCGCAATAACATCACCCCGATGAAGCTCGCCTTTAGAAAGGTAAAATGGGCAGTAAGAAGGGGAGGATGGATAATTGTCTATCGTTCTATATAGACTCGAGGTCCATCATATTAAAGCACTTGCGTACTATCTCTGCATGCGTATCTAACCCCGTACCCTCCCCCTAGCAAGAAAAGTTCTATAAATCTGTTTGTAATTGGGGTGGTGCAATATTTTCAGCCAGGTATCAACTGAATAGTCTCATATTTTTCAAGTCGCCCACACAACCCAAACCAAGAACAGCGCCCTCTTTTTCTGAGAGAGTCTCTGTATATTGTTTTCCAAGCTAGCCAGCAATTATAAAAATCCAAGGAATCCAGTTTCGACTCTCCATCCAGTAATGTGATAGATTTTTGCGAAAGCATCCCTACAAAGTCACTACTGATAGAGACTCTTTCGGTAATGGGCCAAGAATGGATCCAACATGCCAATCGGGGTCCAGAGATTTAGATCTTTACCCTGGGTGTATATTCACCCCTTTCAATTTTTACTTTGGTCTTGACATTCAGGCGACAAACATCGCATATCGCACTCAGTCCCTACCTCAACCTCTGCTCGGAATCTACAGTAGTACAGCGTATGTTGCCTTCGCATCCAGTAACTATCCTCAATCATTGGTATCTTACGAATGATTATAGCCAGCTCCACCAGATTCTGCTAGCATCACCCAACATACTCTCCGCGCTGAAGTAATATCAGAATTTACCAGGCGCGTACACGTTGTTAACTTGCTCCTCCTCTCTTAACCGAAGCTCAAAGTCGGCAGAAGTTGGTGGCGTCGCGTGGCTCCCAAACATCCAACATTTCAAGCTTCGCCTCTTCTCATCTTACTTTGCGGACCGTCATGTTCTCAAATGACATCCCGAGAACGGTTGCGGTGGTGCTGCATCAGCGGACGGGCCGTCGCTCACAGTACACCCAGTATTCCCATGAACTGCAATTCTTTTGCTTCACTTGATAATTGGCTTTATTCCAATAAACAAGTTTATTATTTTAGAAGAGTCCGAAAAGCTTACTCGTGCAGCACTACTCAAGGTGGGGCAGTGGAAATTCGTGGCAAGGTCGCATATCCCAACACCGCGGGATGGCCGCCAGGACACCACAATTAACTCCAAAGATCTTCCCAGAAATCAACCTCTGATGACTACAGGAGTAAATAGTGGGAACTTTGAAACATATATCAAGGTCTCCAGAGCTCCAGAGCTGTCGTGGTTGAGTTGACTTCTGAAATGGGCGTTGATATACACACTAGCGCCGTTTCCCATCGCGACATGCAATTTTTCAAATTTTTATATTGACTAGCGCCATTTCCCTGCTATCTTATGTTTCTTGCCACACGCTAGCGTTATCTTCCTCTTATCTATGTGTTTTGTTGCATGTCGCAGAAGGTTATGCCAACGTCAGTCCTTCGAATCAACGTTTTGTTGCACTTCGCATCAACGACATCCGCTCCAAACCCCGCATTTTCGCGCCAATAATCCAACGTACTGGTCCGAGGAGAAAGCAGTTCATCTCTGACTTTGGGTTTATCAAGACTTTTAAGCTCCAATTCTGGAATATGAAACCGATATCATTGATGCCCATGTCCGAATTAAGTTTGCTCTGGCACCTCATCCGCCTCAAGGTCGAAGGAGGACTAGTTATACGACACGAGTAGTTAGTTGTAGTATGAGCCGTTCAGCCTTTTGCAATGCGGAGGCTCTGGCTTGCATTTATGCACCAATTTTGATGGGAAAACGCGTATCTGGGCTTAAATGGTGCTTTGGCCAAGCTGGCTCCTTTCTCTTGATTTATTCTCCACCTTCCTCCACTCAACTTCAACTACAGGGAGCAATGAAATCTCCGTGTCGCAGTCGACTTGAATTTTCTCGTTGCCCCAATCGGGTAGAATGGGGACCGAGCAGGAAACTTGAACTGCTCAGACAATGGTCTGGGCCATCACCCCGTTGTTAATTCCGAATTGGTGGCAAGAAACAGTGGCAACAACAGCAGACTTCTTGTTGGGCATTCTAGGGGAAGATGACCCTCACTCTAAGCGCAGGCGTGTGGCTCCGTACCTCGTCATTCCATCTCCTACACTACTTATCCCATAGCCTCTGGCGATCAGATATACGATCCCCGGTCGTTGTCCACCGTATCACCGACACGGGACCCAACTCCAGGTGTCTGATTCCAGTGAATATTCAAACTTTCAAGGACATGCAAGCCGGTTCATACAGTTAAACTGATAAGAATGGTCACGAAGGGTGGAATTTTTAACTTGGGCGCTGAAAGTCAAGCGCAGGTGAAGGGATGTTGTACGGTAAATTACCCTGCAAACGCTTATACCGCGGGCTGGGCATTAAGTTGGAAGAGAAAGGCGCTTCCTATGCTTCTGTTGATCTTGTTTTCGCGCAGCTTGATGTTGACCATGGGGCCTATTTGGTTGCCAGTCCAAGCTGAAAAAAACCGTTTGGGAGAAGATGATAGGTGAGAACAGACGCAGCCTAGTGAGGAAAGCAGTTGAAGGAAATCTTAAAAATTGTTGTCGCCTATTGGTTTGCAAGTCTTGGATTTATATCAACTTTTCAAGCCGGGAAAGTGAACGATAATGATTTCCAAGTGTAAGTATTGCTCAAACTTGTAACAGTGAACTCGACTTCCAGTAAAATTTCAAATTTCAAACACCAACTGTCTACGTAGTATATGTCTCAGGATCTACCCATGCACTCCTCCACCTTTCCACCGAAAGGGGCTTTTATTGTTCTCGAGTGAGATGTTCTTGAGTCTCGCTCTAAGTGCATGACTTGGATCCTAGTTTTATGTTCCAGCAGACAAATTGCGAAGGTCCTCCATAGAGCAAAAGGGGGTTCCGCACTCAAAGGTCGGTGGGTAATTCTTGTCCAATACACTAAGGTGTAACCAGCTCAAGACCAGCAGTGAGGGAAGCTTGGTCGAGCGAGGTAGAAGACGGTTGTCGTGATAATGTGGTAGGTTGAGGGATAGTTTGAAAAAGGATACAAGTACTACTGTACATATGAGGATAGTGCGGGTAAGGGGTGCTTGGAGGTACGACAGAGAATGTGAGGGGGAAGCCCAGTCTCTTAGAAGTCGAGTCCCAAATTACACTCTTAGTATACATGCTTCTGGCTGAGCCAAACGCCCTTTCCTGTAATACCTTTTTAATGACAGTATCTCCACAGAAGGACCATCTGGAAGGGGAATCGACTATTGTAACTCCATCCTTCAAGTCAAAACAAAGAACTCTTCTTGCTCAGGACTGACATCACAGACAAGGCCACGAGGCTTGTTATACTTCAAGTATATGATGCCATGGAGACCGAATGCAAAATGCTAACCTGGATGATCTGTACATAAAGCATTTTCCAAGGCTACAGAGCAAGGCAGATGGAAGCCACCAAACTCTATCTAGCCTCTGCAAACCTGAACAGAGAAACATGAGTGTCACTGGGGAGGATTTCTGCTGCAGCTAATCTCAATAGCAGGAGTATACAAGACAACTAGTAAGTATAAATTTAGCCGACCTCCACTTGGATAGTTACTGGGAGCTGTTCTGAGTTGATCATCATAACGATGTCGTTCAAAGTAGGTGGGGAAGAAGACATTTCCATATTCAAATTTGCATAATGTGGTGCCGGCCGGGTCATCTATTAACCGTGATAAGACAACACCTTACCTTATCGGGAACCCCTGGAATATCCTCGGCTATCGGAGAAGGACCTCCAACGTCCCAGTCATCTCCCTCCCAACCTTCTTGCAGTTGTCCAAATTAGCCAGGTGGGCACAAGAACAGAACCTTGGGTGGGGGATAGTACAGTACCATGGGGTGAGATGTGAGATGATGGATGTGAGGTAATTGGGGGTTTGTTGTTTCACAATGTAAAGCAGGCTAACAAAGAGCCAGAAGATGCACAAAAACCTAGGTTCTCAGTGAGAATCAGAGTTTCACAATACTTTCCTGTGGACCTGCGGGCAGTCTCCCATCCAGATAAAACGTATGGCTACCTAGGTTCTGAAATTCCAGTGTCATCTCAATTGTCCCTGCTCTCACTGAATCTTACCAATGCCTTTCTACCAAGATCGAATAGCAGCTGCTACTACACGGCTTGACCAAGGTCCTAAATACAGTGTAGTGTCTCCTACTGAGCTTGCTCCTTGAAATGAAAGCAAGGCCGCACCTTCCTTTGTGTGCCAAGGGAATTGAGTTCTTAAAAGTATTACGGGAAGGAACATTCTCACTATGTTTTCTATATTGCCATGTTGCTTCTTCACTATTCTCCGCGTAGTTGTTGTCAACCACCTTTGCTTAGTCGTCGGAATAGTTCCCACCATGAGGCTGACGCTAGTTTGAATATCCCTCCACCACAGTGAAATCCAGGCGCATCCAATACCTCAAGACTTCACTCCTTTCGGGCCTTGACTACCCTTGAGACCTTCCGTTGGAATATCTAAAATCATCAAAATTCCTCAAACACGATCGGATCACCGCTGCAGAACACATAAAAAATGCGGCCCTCTAATATCCAAGGAGAGCTTCGTGCTGGATTTGATGGGCTTGTATTTGCTCTCACTGCTATAGTTGTTGCTAGTGTTTACTTCAGATACTTCATCCTTGGTTTGTCCCGCGGAGCTTTGCAGTGTCTCTTTATGGATGGCTTTATTGACTCATTCTACAGATCTACCTGGTCACAGCAACTGCCAAGCTCTGCTCAACCAGGGCGAATGGCTCGATGCAGGGCGGGATTGGAACTCTACAGATTCATATAATAATTGGCAAGCACCAGGCTGCATGATGCGCCAATATACAAAGGATGATATCCAAGTCTGTTTTGAGGACAAGAGAATGGTATTCATCGGAGACTCGACTACGCGACAGGTGTTTTGGGCTATGGCAATGATTATGGATCCGAATATGGCAAAGGAGAAGATATTGGAGTTGAAGGAGACAAATCAACAGCATCGAAATCTCGAATTCTCCTCTGGAAATATCACGGTGCTATTCAAATGGGACCCTTGGTTGAACTCGTCAACGGTAGAATCTGAGCTTCAGAAGTTCCGCCCAGTTCGAGACCCCACACTCAAAGAAACCGACGATAGCGCAGGATTACTACTACTAGGTGCTCCTGGACTCTGGCTTGCCCGGTCTAGCATGGAGAACCCAATGAGGACTTTTAGGGAATCTACTGACAAAGTTGTTGCCACCATGGCCCAGGCAATTAAGAATGCATCAGAATTCCGCAAAGGATCACGGCCAAATCTTCTGTTGCTCGCCCCGGTCCAAGTCCCTAAGTACACTGAACTTTCGCCAGACCGACAGGAAACCATTACGCCTGAGAAGCTTGACATGATGAATAACTACCTTCAGCAGCTCTCGGAAAACTCGGAGGCTGTCATCCCGTGGAGTTACTCTCTGATGACGTATTCTGGTCGCGGGGAATACCAAGATGGAGGAATGCATGTCATTGACAGCATAGCCCACCGAAAGGCAGACGTGCTTTTAAACCTACGCTGCAACGATCATGCACTTTTCCATGGCCATAAATTCGATCGAACATGCTGCGCCAACTACCCGAATCCTGGCTGTCTCCAACGTATGTTCAGTCTGATTGGAGGAGTCGCGATTCCTGGAGCTTTCGTCTTTCTACGATATTGTCCCTCCCCAATTGTCAGCCATTATGCCCCAAATATGAAGAACCTAGGTGCACTTTCCATCCTCGCTCTAACTCTAGGTCTCTGCTATGGCGCTGATCGCTCACACTTCTTCCAAAAGTCACAAAAGCAATTCTGGGCACTGGATTTCATTCAACCTTGTCTATCAGCCGCCGTAGTTGGTCTCATATTCAATACCAGAAGCAAGCCCTCAGACCATTCATCTAGTTCTAGCTACCTCTCTCGGGATCAGACGAATGAGTGGAAGGGATGGATGCAGTTCATAATATTGATCTACCACTACACCCATGGCTCCCAGGTCTTGTGGATATATCAGATCAGCCGACTTCTCGTTGCGTCCTATCTCTTCCTGACTGGATATGGCCATGCTCTCTACTTTCTAGACACGAAGGATTATTCTCTCAGCCGTGTGGCCACGGTTCTCGTCAGACTGAACCTGTTGAGCTGTCTTTTGCCTTACATGATGGATACCACCTATGTTTTCTACTATTTCGCACCATTGGCCAGCTTTTGGTTCCTCATCATCTACTTCACCCTAAAGACCTGCCATCGAAACAACTCAAGCGCGGTATTCCTTTCTTGCAAGATGGTTGCTTCCATAATCGCCACCGTCTTCTTTACCCAGCAGCCTGGGATTCTAGAGTTTGTTGCACTCATATTGAAGTACAGCTGTGCCATCTCCTGGGATGTGACTGAGTGGCGATTTCGTATCTCCTTGGACATGTACATCGTTTACATTGGCATGATCTTGGCCATCCTGGTCGCCAGATCCCCTGGGGAGAATAGCCCTACGTTCCACCGACGCACGGCCAGTGCTACCCTCGTACGACTTTCTCAACGCTTCCGCGCAGTCTCCAAGTTTATCATGGTTACCCTGGCTCTTGCCCTCCTCCCATTTTTCTGGGCTCTCATTCTTCGCTCCAGAAACAAGTACGATTACAACCGGTGGAACCCATACATCTCCTTCATTCCAATCCTCTGCTATGTGACCCTGCGCAATTCCAGCCGCCGTCTCCGCAACTATTACTCTGCCCCCTTCGCCTGGCTTGGCAAATGCTCCCTCGAAACCTACGTCCTGCAATACCACCTCTGGCTGGCAGGCGACACCAAGGGGTTGCTCAGAATTGGTCTCCTGACCCCTCGAATCGAAGCCGCTGTCCTCGGCGTCCTCTTCCTCTGGATCAGCAAGCACGTCGGTGACGCCACGCAGACCATCACTCTCTGGATTGTCGGTACCAAAGAGAAGTCTGACGAGGAAGTCCACTGGGAAGACGAGTCACAATTGCTGCCGGTTCGCGGTTTGGGGATTAGGGGCATGGTGGTGGAGTTTGGGGCTAATGATAGTGATAGTGAGGTTGATAGGAGTGAGGGGTTGTGGAAGCGAGTGAAAGGAGATCTCAAGTTTCGGCTTGCGGCCATTCTCTTTGTGATGTGGGTCGCAAATATCACTTATTCTTAGATAGGTACCAGTGAAGCATGCTGCTCCTTAGAGAGGTATGTAAAGATTAAATATTGGCCATGGAATGAATTGAAATTTGCGATCAAGTCTCACTTGAATTCCAAATATAACTCGAGTATCCAAACCTTACCGAATATTCGGTCGATATTGAATACCGAGTTTATGTCGAATACCCAGCCTTTCTTAGATAATGAAGCAATATTCAGTACCTATCCTGCCTAAAAAAACGTATCTAGCGTATCCGTCTTGTCTTTAGCATTTACCTCTAACACCTCATCTCGGGTATTGATATAGTCCCCAATATCTAACTGTAATCAAAAACTAGACTCGTCACAAAGACTTATCCTATCCGAATCATCCAGACGAGGTCCTTGTCCGAATAATCCAGATTCTCATACCTTAATAATAGCCTGACTCATCTTATATACTCAGCCTATCTGGAAAGGCCAAAATACATAGGATTTGTATCATATTTTTGATATTCGGGAATCTCGAATACTAGAGTAGTCTGAAACTCTGTGTTCTTTCTAGACACGCAGCTGCTTAACGATCGTCGCCTGGTTTGGAACTTAAGTTGGAGTTTTGGCATTTAGTTTGCCCGTATATTTTAGCACAGCTTGGTTTCCCAGCTCTTGTACCACTGCTGATGTAGTCTGGTTCAAACATAACCACGGGACTTCGTTGCTGCGTAAGCTATTGAAGTGAATACAATCACAATGTTAAACTATGAGTCACCTTCGCTATACCTCTATCGGTTTCCTACAGTTATTCATCAGCAAACCAGGCTGTGAACTAAAACAAGGCTGTGTCTCTTGGAACCCAATACAGGGTTTCACTTGGTGTCGATCTCAGAAGGTGTAAGAGCAAATGGCTCAGGTTATATTGGACGGTATATTAGTCGAAACATTAGTCAAGGGAACCGAGGAAGCAGCGCTGAAGTGGCTGAAGGAGGGGGCAGTGAATATCAAGAAGGATGGTGCAAAGAAGGAATATGGAGACTTCAGGGATTCTGGGAAGGGGGATGGGAAGAAGAAGAAGAGTGGTGAATGGGGATAGTTAGGAGCCTGGAGAGGGGTGGCTTTGGGAGGCTTGCGAGTTTGGGGATTGGATTCTGGTTAGAGAGGGGAGATGCTAGATTGTTTTGGCATCGTGGGAGGGCGGTGATGGCGAGCGGACTTGGGACTGGGATAATGCATGATGCTGGGGGGAAAGACGCCGAGATTAATCATCGTTTCAGGCTCCGTGGAGTAGAAAGAAATCGAGTTTAGATAAGAGGGGGGATTTTGACAACTTTAGGACGGCGAAATAAAGTACGCACATCAGAACCCACTCATGTGGAACTCAAATTTGTTTCAAAAAATACGCATTTCATCCCTGACATATTTTTCCAATTACTCACCTTCCCTCCTCACATCTACCCCTGGCCAGAAGACCCATCTGAAAATAACGCCCAAAACACCCCCTCATATCGAACTACCCCTCAACGTGCCTCGTATCCGCCGTCGCATGCCCCTTCTCACCCTCCCCCACGCTATTATCTACCATCGCACCAGCACCACTATAAGTAATAGCCTCGATCTTCTCGGCCGAAGTTTGCTCCTCGCCGGCTTGCACCGCATCAACTTCACCAAAGAGCGCGTCCATACGCTCGAGACTGATACCCTTCGTCTCAGGCAAAATGAAGATGACAGAAATGAGCGCCACGACATTCAGCGCAAACAGGAGCCAGAAAGACTTAAGCCCAACCTCAGCATTGAACTTGGGCCACGGCTGCGTGAGAGCGAGGAGACAGACGGTCTGTCCGAGAAGAGACAGTCCAAACGCCTTGTCTCTTACTTCTTGCGGGAAGATCTCGGAGGCAATGGCAGGGGTGATAGGGCCGTTGGACCAGCAGTATGTAAGGCCGACGATAAATAGCATAGCTACCTCAACCACACAAGCGGCTTTATTTGAATTTGTCGGATACGCTGTTGTCAGACAACTCAAAATCAACAAGGCAATGCTCTGAATCGTGAAACCGGCAATGAGCAATGGTCTTCTTCCAAACTTATCGACGGTAAAAGTATTGACTAAGACGATGACGAGTTGGAGGGCAGCTTGGATGCCGTTGATGGCCAAGGCTTGGTGTCCGGCGTTCCAGGATAGGGACTCGTAGATGAGGGCGGCGTACATGGTGAGTGCCGCAATCCCACCGAACTGCTGAAGCGCCATGGCGTAGACGCCGTAGCAGAGGCGCTTTCGCATCCCCGCCGTAGCAAAGAGACCTAGGTATCCGGTCTGGAACTTCTTTCTGTACTCATGACTGGCGACCAATTCATGGAACTCCAAACGCACATGCTCGTCGTACACTGTTCCGGATCTCAGAATGGCTAGGTTCTTGAGAGCGAGTTCTGGTTGCTCGGGGTGTTTTTCTAGGAGCCAGCGGGGAGACTCGATGTAGAAGAAGGAAATGGCGATGAAGGCGAGGCCGATGGGGATTTGTACGACGTTAGAGACGCGCCAAGCGATATTATAGGGCGAGGAGTGAAAGGACATGCCGTAGCCGGTCCAGAAGGCGATGAACGTTCCGAGTTGGTAGCCGAATTGCGTGACGGTGCCGACGAAAGAGCCGCGCAAGGAGCGGGGGGCACATTCTGCGACGTAGAGGGAGGTAGCTATGTAGACGCAGCCGAAGCCGAGACCGCTGAGGGGGGGGGTTAGATGTAGTATTAGGGGTTCTAGGGAGGGGAAGGACGGACGTTACGAGGCGGCCGAGAATGAGGACTGCATAGGTGTTGGGGACGACTTGGATGATGCTGCGAGGGTTTAGAGATTTTTTTGAGCCCTGAGAGAAAGGAGGAGGCATACACTCCGATGACCATGACAGCGATGGAGATTCTGAGGGCCCAGAGTCTACCGACCCAGCTAGCAAGAGTACCCCCGACACATAGTTGTGCAAGCCCTGAATTCTCTGTTAGTTTCTGGTTCCAAGTAGGGGTGAAGCAGCTCAGGACTGAAATGTAAAGAATCCCACTTAGATATCTTGGGAAATTTCGCGGAAAGTGCAGCCGTTAAGATATCTCGCTGGTACTGGAAATCCTTCACAGATGTGATTTCGTTGACCGAAACCGCCAGGAAATCCCCACTTGGTTTAATTGTTGACACCACTTGAGTGATTTTACCCTAACTCCCGTCCCTCTCAGCTCGTCTACGAAAACTCGCTTGAAAATCGCAGACGGTAGAACTCACCAGTAGTAGCCCAGGGAATAGTTGCAATAACACCTTGCTTGGTAGCATTGACGGCGTAATACGAAGTAAACTCCTTGTCCGCCAAAATGACAGTCATAATACCAGCATCATAGCCATTGAAACAAGTCGTGAAAACCATGCCATATAGCATGAGCGCCGCAAAGCGGTCCTCCTTCGGGAGGAATGTCTCCAAGAAGCCCATATCGATCGGATTCTTTTTCCTTAACAAACCCAAGTTCGACCTTGAGAAATTCAGAGAGCGATGAGCAATAGCCACTAGAGCTGTAAAAGAAAAAACTCTGAGTTCACTTACATGCTGTCGATCGATCATATACTTCTTGAGAGCTCTGATGTGTAGAGAGGCTAGGTTGTAAGTACTCCGGTGGGGGGCGGGGAGCGGAGTCTGTAAGCGGAGGCGGGGGAGTGTGGGGTCGAGCGACAGGAGATGTGGGCTGGGGACCTTGAATCCGGCGAGCAACGAGCCGATTTTTGAGATCCGAAGGTGCTTCCACATGAGCTGCTAAGTTTTGCTGTCGGGTCTGAAAAAGGCTTGCTTGCGGACAGGTCGTACACGCAAAGAGTTAAAGCGGTTAGTGAAACCCCCATCAATCCACAGGAATTGACAAGTGAGGAGCGAGATACGCTCTGTGCAGGTATGGTGCTAGGATATTTCAACCCACCGGGAGCGTCAACCCACCGGAGGATTTCCCTGCGCTGCCGACGAGAACATAGTTTGGTGGCGGAGGTCATGCCGGCAGCCTTGCAGCCATCCATGCATATGAATCAGGTACAGTACTGTACAACCCGGCGGAATAATTTCCTGGCCTTTCAAAAACGCCATCCTCGGTTTAAAACCACACGAGGCTGCCGGAGCTCTTCGTTTGAAAACACGCGGATTCAGTAATTCCATCAAGAAAGAAGGAAGAAAACATTTACGGTACATTGATCGAGAAGAAGATATGGCGTATCCTCAGGTCTCGTTCTTGAACACGGTGTTCATGGCTCCGAGCTTCATTAGTCGGAGACGCCAGGTGGTTCATGAGAATACTTCGTTGTATCAGTTGAATGTGCTGAAAATGACGGGGAGATATGATGCTTTCAAGCTCAAATGGCATTCTTCGTACAAGGATAAGCCAGACGTTTGGCCAGTTCCGAATCATCTGTTCTGGGATTCGGATGTGGCCAAATGGATTGAGGGTGCTTGTTACTTCCTCCAATGGCAGAAGAATGCCGAAATCGATGCTGCTGTGAAGGAACTGGTGGGCATGATTCGCACTGCACAGCAGCCGGACGGATACCTGAATATTCATTTCACGGTGGTAGAACCGGAGAAGAGATTCTCGAATCTGCGGGATCTCCATGAATTGTATGTCCAATCCTCATTTTCCAAAAGGCAATTGCTAATTTTGGGATGCAGATATAATGCTGGACATTTGATTGAAGCTGCCCTTGCCCATGCCCAATACTATCACAATAACCTTCTGATGGAACCGATCCTGAAATATGTTGAGCTTCTTTTCAAGACCTTTGGTCCAGGCGAGGAGCAGAAACATGGATATCCAGGCCACCCAGAGATTGAACTGGCCCTGCTTCGTTTATATGAAAAGACTGGG
Source organism: Bryoglossum gracile (assembly GCA_037952635.1). Taxonomy (NCBI): domain Eukaryota; kingdom Fungi; phylum Ascomycota; class Leotiomycetes; order Helotiales; family Bryoglossaceae; genus Bryoglossum; species Bryoglossum gracile. Next base: position 2,226 of record JAPZPB010000108.1, on the reverse strand, counting down.
GACTGCAAGCATCTGGCTTTAGCTCGATATTTCCTCAGGGAGCGTGGAAACCCCACGGGACAAAACGGGAGACATTACTATGATGTGGAGTCAGAAGCAAGAGGAGACCGGGAGAATGAACGACCAGTTTACTGGCCGAAAAATAGAAGTTACTGGTGAGTGACAGCCAAGCTCCGAACGTCGTAAAATATCTTACTCCCATCTGTGGTGTAGGTATCAGCAAGCCCACGCCCCGATCACCGAACAGCAGACAATTGAAGGCCACAGTGTGCGAGCAATGTATCTATTGACGGCACTTGCAGATCTGGTTCGAATAGAACACACGAAGGCTGATAAACAAGAGCGGAAAGCTCTAGAGAGGCTATGGAGCAACATGGTAGAGAAGAAGATGTACCTGACAGGAGGAATTGGAGCACAAAAACAATGGGAGGGATTCGGAATCGACTACTTTCTCCCATCAAGCACAGATGAAGGCGGATGTTACGCAGAGACTTGCGCAGCAATTGGAGTTATGATGTTGGCAGAAAGACTTCTCCAGGCAAGTTTACGGACAAAATAGTGTCAAGATTTTCTAACAAGCAGCAGATAGATCTTGACGGAAAATATGCAGACATCATGGAGCTGTGCTTCTACAATTCAGTGATGACTGGGATGTCGGCTTCTGGGAAGCAATTCACTTACGTCAATCAGTTGGCTTCCAGCGACACAGACCTGTCAAAGCGGGCCGAGTGGTTTACTTGTGCTTGCTGTCCACCAAATGTCACCAGACTTCTGGGCTACATCGGCGGGTATCTCTGGAGCGTGAAGGCAGATGAGAAAGCTGTCCAGGTCAACATCCATATGTACTCATCCGCAAAGCTCTCTATCACTGTAGGCAAAGAGATCATAGAACTCGAACAAAAGTCGAATTGGCCTTGGGACGGCAAGATTGAGTTTAGTCTACAGAATGCCTCTGAGGTGCCAGTAACAATTAAGCTCCGGATACCTGGCTGGGCAGACGGATGGCAGATAAGAAAGGTACCAAAGCACCTCCCACAGAAACTTTGCTAACAGATGAAAGCTTTCGCCGAATCCTCAAATTGAAAAGGGATACCTCACACTCTCTCCTGGTTGGCTGAATTGCCACTCCAAGTTTGAATTGAACATCCCAATGAAGCCACGGTTCGTCACACCTCATCCATACACAAATCAAGATATCCTGGCACTTGCTCGAGGGCCTCTCATATATTGTGTCGAAGACGTCGACAATACCTGGGTGGACGATCACTTCAAGAGTCTTGTTCTAGATCCGAAGGGAACTATTGAGGAGAGCCTATTGTCTGCGGAGAAGGTTGGAGAGCCGGGTGTAGCCTTAGCAATTGATAATGGTGCCTCAACGCTCATGGTAAATGGTGAGCTGAGACCGGGCGTGCCTCATGATGCAATCGTATACAAGCGTACAGAAGTAGGGAGGCTTCATTTCATCCCATATGCTCTACGCGACAATCGGGGTGGAAAGGGCCATATGCGGGTTGGTTTCCGGAGAAAGCATTAGCTGAATGATGGGATAGGAATTTCACTGTAGTACTACAAATAGAAAATTTGGGCATTAGACAAGATTCTCAACCCAACATAGACTGGCGAAGAAAGTAAAGAAAGGTATGGAGCTTCAAGTAAGATCTTACTTAACTTCGCACCCCTCTAATTGTGGTCCATCCGCTCACTTGTCGTCAGTCTCCCATACATTCCATTGACTCTCATCTTTTGACCGGCATCGCGTAAATAGAGACGACATATGATGGTGGCGCAGGAAGAGCCCGAGAATGATTTGTCGCGCTCCAATGTTCTCCAAAGAACCAAGGACGAAGTCAACGGAATTGGGTTTGGTTCTTGAAACCTGAGGCAGCAACTCACGCCTCACCTCACACCCCGCTCCGCATTTTCCCACTTGCATGCATATATGCATGCAGTTCAGATATACTTCCCCCTCCGGGGTCTACTCTATCAAGCAGCACAAGCTCGAAATCTCCTCCGGAGGGGGTGGTTAACAAACTCGCTTTCCAAATAATTTCGGCTCAAGCTTGGAAGCCCTTGCATATGCAAATGGCTTTCTACAGTCCTTCTGTAGTCTCCGCATAGACTCACGTTCCAACTGCAATAGTCTGCTTTCATGGATGAATTCGTTCCCGCGGCGGGGGGGGGGGGGGGGGGGGGGGGGGGGCGGGGGGGGGGGGGGGGGGGGGGGGG